>CM039600.1:2299222-2396476 GCA_022457205.1 Saccharum spontaneum
CTACCCTGCTATGGGGGACAACTAGACTAAGGGTGTGGTCATTCCCTATGTCTTATCCCTGTGCTTTTATTGGACATGATCAAGAACTGGCAATGTATTTGAACTAAGTGTATGAGTTGGATTTGAACTATTTACTTCCGCTACTTTATTTTGAACTTGGTACTGTAATAACTCTTTATTTGAACTCTGATGTTTTCAGACTATGTGCGAACTTTATATATCATGCAAACGGTGAATGCTGAACTATGTACGATCTTGGCTGAGATGTTGAAAAGTTTAAAATCCTATGTGATTTCACGGACTACCGGGTTTATGCGGACTCAAGTATGCGGATCCAACTGCTTCGGCAAGTGTTTTTCATACTTAAACTCGTATAAATTAGGCAATTCTGTTACATGCTTCCCCCTGCCATGGATGAGTTTCTTCAAGAACCAAGTGCTAGGGAGGAGACGACAAGAAAGAAATGTGAGTTTGCAAAGGATACAAGGCAATCGTACTAACTCCCTTCCCTTTCCTCTATTGTTATAGCAGGATACGCGCACGGCCGATGGAATTCTAGCAGCTTCACTAGGCGATAGCGGGAGTTAAGGCTACGCCACGTCCCCATGATCTCTGAGAGGTGTGACCTATGAAAATAGCACATGGGGAGACGGGACACCAAAACCGACACTCCGAATTCACCGAGAAGGAATTCGCCCGCATAGATGTGGTGGCCGTGGGGCCCAGCAGCCCAAAATCAACGAACCGTCATGCAGGCCGGTGCATGCGAGCGATCTGATACTTGGATCGGGTACTTGACCCTGCTTGCACCCCTTAGGTTGGTGTAAGCGATAATTTATTATCGACCCATCCATTATAGAGTCAGGGGGAATTCGTGAGAGCCACCAGTATGGCCCAAAAACCTCTGATACCAAGTGTCACATATATCTCCCGAATGCTCGAATGAGCTTGAAGTACCATATTTTTAGAGGATGTGTGCCCCTATGTGGGAAACCGGAACACTAGTTGGCAGGATTTGACTAAAGTACGAGCTCCCAAATTATGGAAAAAGAGTTTTATGATGTGCCCATGATGGTCAGGCTTTGTCCTGTCGCACCCTACTACTAGGATGCGGATGCTCACTCATTCTATCCGTTATCAGCTCGAAAAGTAACATGCGCAACTGCCGATAGCTGCTCACGTGTTTGTTATTTGCCTCGATGGATCTCAAGCTGAGACACTGTAATATTGGCTTATAGGCCACGGGTCCACCCCACACCCTCAATCAAGATGCCAATGTAGCCTCAAGGTCCCATCATGTGATGTAGCTCGAAGGAACGCAAAGCACTCGGCTGGGAAAAAAATGGCCTAAACTAGGTCAACCGAAGGTAACTGAGGTACAAACTTTCCATACGAGCAATTTTTCGTTTTGCCCAAATATTTTGTTACCTTCTATTATGCAGCTAAATCAGGATGGAGCACGCCTTCCTTTTTTTTTACCAATGTACAGGTACAATAGGTCAGGAGCAACGTTGCATGCAAAGGGTTTTAGGCGGAACGGGTCCCTTGTCCCGCCAATCCTTTCTTCAAACATTAGTCAATGACATGCATCAATTAAAGCTTGTACATTCATTCTAACACTCGAGGAATCAAGTTCCCATGTATGTGGTGCCACCACTCGAACAAAATTCTCGGCACCCGAGAAGCGGCCTCTGCACCCGAGTAGAGTGCTAAAGAGTCCTCAATACTCGAGGACCGTAAAACACAACTACTCAAGACCTCGACATCCGAGAAGGGCTCGTCGGCACTCATAGTACCAAGAGTTACAGGGGTTTGCGACACCCAAGGACTGAGCTATTTGACTAGCTTGTCATTAAGTCCTACGGGGGCTACTGTCAGATATATGGGCTAGGGGTACCTGCACCGCCCATATATTCAACCGCGTCCAACTATCGGGGCTAGAGGCCACGATGAAGGAGGCCCATGAAGGCCAGACGAATCCACCAACTTGAAGATCAAGGCATATCAAGAATATCTGAAACCGCCGTATCTGGACGATAGCATAGGATCAATCTAGTATGCATTCCATGTAACAAACTAGAAATCCAATCTATTAGCCGATTGCTCTCATTGTAACCCTACTCCCTCAGGCTATATAAGGGGTAGTAGCGGCTTCGCAATTGGGATCCATGCATTCTCTTTGACTCCATCTACTATGTAGCTAGGAGCAGTAGGCCTTGTAACCGAGCATACGAATACAAGAAGAGCAGCATCACCCCCAACTGGACTAGGGCACCCCATGTGCCTGAACCAGTATAAATCTTGTGTCTCGTGTGGTACCGTCTGATTCATCTTACATGATTAGCTACTAGGTATTGCTGGAGCTAATTCTTCCGACACATGGTGATTGGCATAGGTGCTTTGTGAAGTACTTAGGTTAGTTAGACCACCACTTATACGCTTGCTCTAGGTTTAGACCTAGTGTTTAGTGAGGTTTGCATACCTCTTGATCTTAGGTTCTTGTGCACACTATATTTGTATTCGGCAAGGCTTGTAGTCTTGCGAGACTAGATCAAAAGTGATTGTGGTGTGGCCACCACCGTGTACCGAAGGGAACAAGACCTGCGGTATTTCGGCGGGAAGCTTGATGTTGAAGATGGCGGGGAGCGGTCCAGGAGAGGCTTGCTGGAAGACACATTGGAGACCCACTTGCTGCGCGTGGGGAAGGCCCGAAGCCATCCACGGAGTTACCAGACCGGGTGCTTGGCCCTTGCGAGGGCTTCCTTGTGAGGGGCTCCAACGAGGACTAGGGGGAAGCTTGAGTGCTTCTCGATACCTCGGTAAAACTACCGGAGTCGTCGATGGGATTTTGCATCTCTACCTCATCTTTAGCTTTCGCATTTACATTGCAATCTTGGTTGTGTTCTTTACCTTTCCTAGCTTAGTTGATGGGATTCGAACTTAGGTTGCATAACTCCTTTTCGGTAGAGATAGCAACACCTAGCAAAACCTTAGTTGCACATCAAGACAAATTAATTGTTGCATAGGCTTTGCTTAGGAGAAAAATAGAGACCATAGTTTTTTTAAGTTCCTTAATTCAACCCACCTCCTCTTAGACGTCACGGTCCTTTCATGGTGAATACTTATTTACGATACATATGTTACTGTAATTCATGTTAATATTAACCATAATGTTATAGTAAAAACCACTTAGGAGGGAGTTACTGTGATCTCGTAAATTAGTATAGTAATTATCGTAACTCAAGTGGCCACAAAATAAGTTATTCTGTGACCAGCTTTAGAACAGTACCGTGTCTCTGTGTGTGTGTGTTTTATAAAATTTGGAGTGGACAGAGTATATGCCACAAAATTTTCTTGAGCCCAACGCTAAAGCAACAACCGTTAAGCATGGCCTAGATAGTATGAACGATTCACTAGCTATTCCTACAGTTGCATAAGTAGTACTCGACATTATTTGAACTCACCGAGGCCAAGTTAGCATCCTGGAGGAACGAAATTTCCAAAAGCCTGGAGATTATATATTCGCCACAATGGTATGCAGTATATATCCTGGAGTATGGCTTGATAAGATCCAAAGCAATCCAACTGTGAATGATGTCATCCTTGGCCATATTATGCGTATCCGGTGAATTGGCCAAGTAAGCAAAGCATAACCTCTCAGTCGGTGGCATAAGTTTGTAGCTTAGACTCACGGATAAAAGAAATCTGTTGTTCAGTTGTGAAAAGCCATCATCAATATATACGTCAAATAAATCACCAGTGCTTCTTACTTTTGACCATCCTTCAATACCCCTGCCTGTCAGCTTGCACCCAAGTTCTTGAGCTCCTAATGGTAGGCCCCTACACTTGGTCGCAATCTCACGCCCAATGTTATCCAACTCTTGTTTATCATCTCTCGCTTCAAAGCGACTTGTTTCCTTGATTATTTGCCAGCACAGATCATCACTCAAGGGATGCAGCTTGTATGGTTGGACGTTGTCGGTACACATTTTTCTCGCAACGTCTTCATCACGTGTTGTTACAAGCACGTGCACAATGCTTCCATGTTCATCCAGCAGGTGTTTCAAGCTATCTAACTCCTTTTGGTTGTGCTCCCATATGTCGTCTAGAACGACGAGCACCCTCCTATGAAGATGGATTATGTCATCAATGCACTCCTGTTGTAGGCCACTTAAATCATTAACATCATATCTTCGTTGTTGTAGGCCCAGAATTATAGATTTTTCTATCCTCTTCAAGTCAAAGTCCGGTGACACATACACCCACGCCCTGGCGTGGTAATCGCGTCTCATATGATTGTAGACCAATTGTGCTAAAGCTGTCTTTCCAACTCCTGCAAGGCCAAATATTGGAAGAATGACAGCTTCCTCTCTCGCGACTCGTGAATACAATATATCAAGTATCCTATGTGTTTCCTCATCCCTTCCTACAATCAAATCCATGTTGGCAAGAGAAATTGTTTCTTGCAGAGCAAAGGATGGTTGTTCCATGCCAAAACGCATATAGTGGATACGGAGTATCCCTTCTAGTTTCTCTCTTATCATCTTGATTGCATTAGGTGCAACCGCAGGACGAGGGCGCATCCCAGCCAACTGCAAGGATTTAGTCAATATATCGGTCATGGTTGCTAATAGAAGTGGAAGAAGTAAATGTACCCAACCCAATATCGGGACAGTACATCAGATGCACGACGGAAATACATACCAGTATTGCCCACTTGTTGGCCTCATCTATTTCATCCACCATACCCCATATGTCATAGGCGACATCCTCAAGCCGCTTTTGAAACAACCTCGACAGTCCCTTCATGTTGCTCAGGTCTGCTGCTGCCATCTCAATACGACTTAGCACGGGCTCCAATTTCCAATGCCTCATTCTGACTGCACCGTATCCCAGGACCCTCTTCAACATGTCAAGGGCCACCTTGAAGACGGCTGAGGCAAGCGTCCCCTCGAGTTCGGGGATGGCCATCTTTTTGCTCGGATCCTCTTCAGCGCTAGTATTATGACAGTTTGGATACTGAAGTTTGTTGAGCTTAGAGAATGAATTCGGAAGGTCATCTAGTCCGTGGCAGCCTGACAAATTGATGTGCACCAAATTTGTCAGATTCCCAAATGATTTTGGCAGATTTTTTACCCCAGAACAGCCTGATAGATTGATATGAGGCACACTTGTCAAGTTCCCAAATGATTCTGGAAGTTCTGCTAGCCCTGAGCAGCCTGATAGATTGATATGCAGCACGCTTGTTAAGTTACCAAATGATTCTGGAAGTTTTAATAGCCCTGAGCAGCCTGATAGATTGATATGCAGCATGCTTGTTAAGTTCCCAAATGATTCTGGAAGTTCTGCTAGCCCTGAGCAGCCTGATAGATTCAGATATCGCAACAGCACCAGCTGACAAATAGAACCTGGTAGTCTCTGCATGGAAGGATCCCTCAATTCCAAGACCCGGAGATACTTCGCAAATGAAAACGAATCGTCATTGAGCTCCATTTTGCTACAGCCCAGCAAACTGAGAGACCATAACCCGGCTGGCAATATACCGGAAAGCTTCGATGATGGTAAGCTAAAATTGGTGAGAACTGCACATCGACAATGTCTTGGCCTCTCCAGATATCTTTTGTATTCGCCATCCGCAATAACCAGCATGGAGCTCATTACAGATCTTGCAAATGAATGAATCAGGTCGTGCATAGCGAATGAGATCACACGTTCATCACCATGTTCTCCACTAGTCTGTAATATAAGAGGCATTAAAACAGAGGAATAGACGATGTCAGTAATAATCGTTTTGCATACTTATGTGTATTATAAAAGGTGCACACGCAAGCCAACATTCAAAATTTTAAATCTCTGACTGATAATTGGCTTAAGGATTTGTAGTTTTACAAGTTTCAGCGTGGTTGGAAAAAATATGAAACATCCATTGAATCAGATCGAACGGTGGAAAAATAGGAAGTACCAAGAAAAAAGTACCGCAAAGTATCAGGAAGTACCAAAACACATGGGACTAGTACCAAAACACGTGGGACCGGTACCTATAAATTTTTGGGTAATTTTCAGGTATTATTAAAAATAAAGGGTACTCCAGTAATTTCACTGGCTGGCAGTGGCCGTCTCCATGGCTAGCCAGCAGTCTGACGCGGCACGACGTCCTGCGCCACTCGACCTGCCAGTCGTGTACCATTCCCACCTCAGAACCGGCTCATCCTCCAAGTTTTGATTATCTTGCTCTCTCACATGGTTGGAAGTTCCATGATTTTGTAAAATTTATTAAATAGGGATGACGATAGACTATGTAGTCTACTTATGTTTGTATGAACTTTGGTGTGTTCTACTTGGTTTTGTACTAGGTAAACTATGTAGTCTACTTATGTTTGTATGAACTTTGGTGTGTACTTATGACAGTTCGTTTATATCGACATGATTTGAATTATTATCAACACGTGTACTATCTCATTCTATCATAAATATTTTCCATGTATATAATCTTATAGACTTTTCAAATTCCTGCATTAGAATATATATTGTTACACATATACACATTATATATGTATTCAGAATTTGTTATATCAATTTTCAATTCGACAGGAAAATATTTATAGAGACAGCTGAAAACAGTAGGAACACGTGGAGAAGTGGTTGTAGAGGCAGCTATGACAACAGCTGCCTCTGGAAATCCATTTGGAAAGGCCGCTCATGTTCCCAGCTGCCTCCACTAGTGAACGCTGTAGGCGTGCAGATGGATGGGAGCACACTGTGCATGCCGGTTGCTTTTATACGGGGCCAAGATGTAGTTGGATAATGAGTGAATCTAACAACTAGCTATTATAAGTTTGGTGTGCCCAAAGGCTAAAGCAACAAAATATTAAGCAGGGACTAAATAATAAAGTAGTACTAGTAGTAACAGTACAATTTGAACTCACCGAAGCCAAGTTAGCATGCTGCAGGAACGAAATATCCAAAAGCCTTGAGATTATATGTTCGCCACGCTGGTATCTGGTAGATATCCTGTCGTAAGACTTGATAAGACCCAGAGCAATCCATCTATGAATTATGTCATCCTTGGCCATATTGTGCCGGTCCGGTAAAATCGCCAAGTAAGCAAAGCATAATTTCTCAGTCGGCGGCATAAGTTTGTACCTTAGACTCACGGATGATAAAAATCCCCCATTCAGTCCTGAAAAATCATCAGTGCTTCTTACTTTTGACCATCCTTCAACATTCATGTCCGTCAGCTTGTACCCAAGTGCTTTAGCTGCTAATGGTAGGCCCCCACACTTGGTCACAATCTCACGCCCTATCTTATGCAACTCTTTTCTGTCATCTCTAGCTTCAAAGCGACTTGTTTGCTTGATTATTTGCCAGCACACATCATCACTCAAGGGATGCAGCTTGTATGGCTCGACATTGCTAGAACAAATTCTCCTGGCGATGTCCTCATCTTGTGTTGTTACTAGCACTTGCACCTTGCTTCCATGTATCTTGAGCATGTGCTTCAAGCTATCTAACTCCTCTTGGTTGTTCTCCCATATGTCGTCTAGAACGATGAGCACCCTCGTACGGTGATAAAGTAGGTCAATAAGGCACTGCATTATGAACTGCATGTGACTTGGATCATCAACATGATATCTTTCTTGTTGTAGTCCCAGAATGATAGATTTTCCAATTCTCTTCAAGTCAAAGTCCGGTGACACATAGACCCACACCCTGGCATCGTAACGGCGTTGGGAAATGTTGTGATTGTAGACCAATTGTGCTAAAGCTGTCTTGCCAACTCCTGCAAGGCCAAAGATTGGAAGAATGACAGCCTCCTCTCTCGCATCCCCTGAACCCAATAGTACATCAATTATCCTACGTGTTTCCTGTTCCCTTCCTACAACCGCCAAATCCATGTTGGCAAGAGAACTTGTTTCTTGCAGACCAAAGGATGGTTGAGGGGTAAGCCTTTCTACTACCTTGTCAAACATTTCCTCTATCTTCCTCATGCTTTCTATTACCTGCTTGTTAATCTTGGTCGCCCTAGATGCAACCACAGAGGAATGGAGCACCGTGGCCATCTGCAAGGATTTGGTCAATATATCAATCATGATTGTTAATACAAGTAGAAGAACATGTATGGATGTACCCAACCCAATACCGGAACATTAGTGGATGGAGTAGATCAGATGCACGACGGACATACATACCTGTCCTGCACCGTTGTTGTTCTGGATTTCAGCCACCAGATCCCAAATGTCGTAGGCGACATTCTCAAGCCTCTTTAGCCACAACCGCACTGCTTCCTCTCTCATCAACCATCTCTTCATGTCTCCCAGGCCTGCCGCTACAATCTCCATCATATCCTTCATCTGCTCTAGGATGGGCACCAATTTCCCATTTCTTATTGTGACCGCAGCATCTCCCAGGACACTCGCCAACATGTCATGGGCCACCTTGACGACGGCCCAGGCAAGCTGCCCCTCGAGTTCGGGGATGGCAATCTTCCTGCTCGGACCCTCTTCAGCGTTAGTATTATGACAGTTTGGATGCTGAAGTTTGTTCACCTTGGCCCGAGCTTCATTTACTTTTTCAAGATATTCTTTGTGTTCCACAGCATCACAGCAGGGGTGTGACAGGTTCAGATGCCGGAGATTGGTGAGGGCACATAGAGCTGTTGGGAGCTCTCTAAGGCAGGAACAGAATGATAAATCCAAATGTTCCAATTTATTTAGCTTGGAGAATGATTTCGGAAGATCATCCAGTCCGTGGCAGCCTGATAAATTGATGTACACCAAACTTGTGAGGTTTCCAAATAATTTCGGCAGATTTTTTAGACCAGAGCAGCCTGATAGATTCAGATATCCCAACAGCCCCAGCTGACAAATAGAATCTGGTAGTTTCTGCATGGAGGGCTCCCTCAGTTCCAAAGCCCGAAGGTACTTGAGCTTGGCAAATGAAAATGAATCGTTGCCGAGCTCCATTTTGCTACAACCCAGCAAACTGAGCGACCTTAACTCGGCTGGCAACATGCCGGACAACTTTGATGGCACTAAGTCAAAATTGGTCAAAACTGCACAGCGGCAACGTCTTCTCCAAGGATCTCTCGTATGTTCACCATTCGCAACAACCAATGTGGAACTCATTAGAGATCTTGCGAAGTCATGAATCAGGCTGTTCATACTGAACGAGATCATGCCTTTATCATCATGCTTTCTACTAGTCTGCAGCAGAAGGTATTAATACAGTTATACAGAGAATTATATAGTCATAATCGTTTTGCATACTCATGTTTATTAAAAGACTATATATGCTTACAAAGATTTGACGACATGAATAAAATGTTATTCGTTCCATTTGTATTTTAAGGCACACACACTGCATGATTTGAACTTTTAATCGTTGAACAAGATTTGGTTAAGGATTTGTAGTTAATTTATATATCATATGATTTAGTAAATTAGTAATAGGACTCCAACATTCCATTTGTATATATGTTTTTAATAATAGTACCAACACTTTCTATAATGGCATGTCTACATTAGTATGAGAGACTGAGTACTCTAGATTCTAAGAAGTATATATCAAAATATTTGGTTTTTTCATTTATAATGACAGATGTAGATAATTTAGATGTAGGGGGTCACTTTTTCTCAATAATTGTGGAAGTAGGTAACCAAGGGGTTACTTTATATTAATCCATCAACCCGTGCTCCCGCACGGGTTAGAATCTTATTAGACGTAAGAATTAGTTAGTATTTAATATTTCTACCTAATAAAAGTACTTTGTATTAAATTGCATGGTTTTCATTTTATTCATTTTCTAACAATGTAGACACGCTAGATACTATGTAGTCTCTATCCAATTATGATAACCGTATTAATTATTGATCCATATTTTTTCATCCATATCATATTTTTTCTTTTTCATAGCACCTCTATGTATTTTGAACATGCATTTAGTTTAAACATTAGCATAAACTATGGTTGTTCTGAATACCGACAACAGTGATAATTCAGATGTAGATTTAAGTGGTTGCGTATATTATCTATATATCATAGTAGTAGGAAGATAATTAGATGTAAATTTAGGATTAGTTTAATTAGATAGGCGGATAATTTAAATATAGATTCATGAGTTAGACTTTAGATTGTTTTACACAATAGCAGAGATGGGTAATATATCATATTGCTATTATTATCTATGATATTAGAGTCTACCGAATAGAGATGGCCAATGATTCTATTTTTTTTGTAGAAGTTCTAGAATTTATATTTTTTAATGGATCACATGAGGATTAACGTGAAGGCTTCATTGACATTTCTAGTTAGAATTTCTAGTATTTATCTTTTCTTTCTAACACGATACTTCTATGTATTTAGTTAAAACCTAATCTTAAGTTATATGAAATATTATTGCATCCTTTTTCTATGACATGAATCTATATTTTATCTTTCAAAATTTAATCTATCTGTTGTAATTTTTATCCACATATTAAGTTGTGAATCTAGTGCTTATTATATCTTTTATTTGAATTTTAATTTTCTATGTTATTTTTTCTAGGTCTTGGTCGTTTCAGATTACACTGCGACACTCAAGATGTTGAACTTTATTATATCAAAGAATTACATGTGTAATAGTATTATTTTATAAAATATAGAGTGCTTAAAAAATTAAATTAGGATTAACATGAAGGCTTCGCTGACCTTTCTAGTTTCTAGTATTTATCTTTTTTTAGGACGATATGTATTTAGTTAAAACCTAACCTTAAGTTATATAAAATATTATTGCATCCTTTTTCTATGACATCAGGAATCTATATTTTATCTTTCGAAATTTAATCTATCTGTTGCAATTTTTTATCCACATATTAAGTTGTAAATCTAGTGGTTATTATATCTTTTCTTCGAATTTTAATTTTCTATGTTATTTTATCTAGGTTCCCCTTAGTTCTTATTGTACCATAAATAGTCATTCAGTTTACACTGTGACACTCAAGATGTTGAACTTTATTATATCAAAGAATTACATATGTAATAGTATTATTTTATAAAATATAGAGTGCTTAAAAATATTAAAATTATCAGCCTTGTTGTTTTGTGGATTTGATAAGGGAACATTTTTCACGTTTAGTAAGCTATTAAAATAAATATTTATCTTAATGCATACACCCTCCAGGTTGGTAAAAGAAGTCATTTTAGACAGCGATACGGTCTCCAAGCATAACTTTGACTTGTTATTTCTATAAAAATATTTATTGAAAAGTGATATATATATATATATATATTTATGAAAATATTTTTCAAGACAAATCTATTCATATGGTTTTCACATTTCCAAATTCAACACCTTAAAAGTCATTCATAATTTATATTTCCAATGTTTGACTAAAACATTATCCAAAACGACTTCCTTTACCAACCTAGGGAGTACATGTTTACCTAGTAGTCTAAAACATCTAATTATACAACAGTCGATGTGGATAACTTACTTTATATGTTCTTACATGATGGTATACGTTGGTAATTTGGATGTACTACGCTTTGGGGTCACATTATATTATCTTGCGTAATAGTAGGGTGGGTAATTTTTTAAAAAAAAATATTGGTAGATTATTTTAAATTATCTTTCATAACGGCTGTCTATATTTTAGTTATAAATTTGGAGGGTTACTTTGAATTGTCACATATAATGGCAAAGCTGGTTAATCTAGAGGAAATTTTAGGAGGGTATTTTGAATTATATTTCATAATGACATACATTTGTAATGTAGATGCAAATTTAGGAGTTATTCTAAATTATCTTTCAATCAATGGACGGTGAAAACATAGAATGGATGTTGAATAGATGGATTCTTTGTTCCAAGCTTTCATTTAATGATCAGGTGTTTCTATTTAACATGAGAATTTCTAGTATTTATTTTTTCTTGCATGTCTGATGGTAATTAACGTGAAAGCTGAACTTCAAGTAGTAACGGTACTCCTTCCATCCAAAAATAAGTGACACTTTTTACTTTTAGACATCTTGTTTGACCATTTGTCTTATTCAAAATTAACGTGTTAGCTAAGATGATCTTTTCCATGCATGTAACGTATTTTTAATTATGTTACATGACTGGTGTACAACATTGACATGACTGAAAAAGCATAGTTATTAATAAATAGTTAAGTTCTTATGTATACAACATAAATAAAACTATACATAAATAATTCAGTTTATAGAATTATTTATCAAAAATAAATTGAAATGTATAAAATTACTTTATGCACAAACGGATAGGAAGGGTGCACTAACAAGGAAGGGCCGTGCGGCCCCTTATCTCTCTCCCTTGATAAGGGGATTTGAGATTTTTTTCTTTTTTTAGGTTGATTATTTAATTAGTTATTAATTTAAAAATCGAAAAAAAACAATGGTTCAGATTTATTTAAATGATTGCCTTCTAGCAAGTAAAGGGTGTTGTATGGATTGATCAAAGAAAATGGCATGCGTTGTCTATGTGATAAGAAGGTACCACATGCACTGGCAGACAGGGGCGGAGGTTCGTGGAGGCGAAATTGGGCCTCCGCCCCCCCTTGCCTCACAAAATTTTCACAAGGTCTGCTGGCCCATCAATATAAAGTGCAACTATGTGTACTATCCAATGCTGTCAACCCATTAAATAAAGTCCAAAAGCAATGCAAACTAGCTAGCTGGCCCAAAAATATGTAAGCATAATTCCTTGAGGCCCAAAAATCTGCACAAGGTTGCAGCGTTGGCCTAACTACTCTCACAAAAAAAATCGGTACAGTGATCAGGAATAGGCAATTCGGCCCCCCCTTGGATTTGGGCCAAGCTCCGCCACTGCTGGCAGAGGGTGGAATAAAATGTTAGTCATTCCATTTGTATTTCAAGGCACACGAACTCCACACGAATAAAATAGTGGCAATGTGTCATATATTGGACATTTGAACTCACCGAGGCCAAGTTAGAATGCTCAAGGAATGAGATGTCGAGAAGCCTCGAGATGATTTGTTGTCCGGTAGATATCCCGTTGGTTTTTGGCTCGATAAGACCCAGAGCAATCCACCTATGAATGATATCATCCTCTGCCATATTCTGCCTCTCGGGTAAAGTCCCCAAGTAAGCAAAGCATAACCTTAAATTTGGTGGCATGCTTTGGTAGCTTAGACTCAGGGCACCATCGTCGATGAAAAATTCAAGTGCTTGCAATTTGATATAATCAGTGCTTGCAATCTGTAACCATTCTTCGTAACTATCGATGCTCCGCAGTCTGAACCCAAGTGCTTGAGCTGCTAATGGCAGGCCCCCACACTTGGTCGCTATCATCTCCCGCCCTATTTCACCCAATTCACTTTGGTTACTTTTTAATTCAAAGCGACTTGCTTGCTTGATTACTTCCCAGCACTGGTCATCACTCAAGGGATGCACCTTGTACGGTTGGACCTGCTTGTTGGTACAGATTCTCCTGGCGATGTTTTCATCGCGTGTTGTTACTATCACCATCGCCTTGCTGCTTCCATGTGTGCCAACACCCAACAGACTCTTCAATCTATCTAACTCCTGTTGGTCTTGCACCCAGATGTCATCCAGAACGAGCAGCACCTTTTTACCATCACCGACTAGCTCGTGAATGCGTCGCGTTATGGAGTCCAGGTTGTCCAGGACATTTATTGAACGCTCACCATCATACGCCCTTGGAAACTGAGAAATTATAGATACGCCTATTCTCCTCAGGTCAAAGCTGGGTGACACATAGACCCACGCCCTGGCGCCTCTCCTCAGGTCAAAGCTGGGTGACAGACAGACCCACGCCCTGGCGTCAAAATAATCTCGCGATCTGCGATGATTGTACACCAATTGTGCCAAAGTTGTCTTGCCAATGCCTGCAAGGCCAAAGATTGGAAGAAAGACGGGCCACTCTCTGATCCCGTCGTCGCTCATACCTGCTCTTGCTGGTGATAACAAGAAATCAAGTATCCTCTCTACTTGTTCATCCATGCCTACAACTCTTACTTTGGGGAGGTCAGAAAATGTTTTTCTATGGTCATAGTCATAACTTTGGTTTTGAACGTCAAAATGCTGCTTCAAGTTGAGTTGGCATTGCTCCTTAAATATCTTGTGCAGAGCTTGTCTTACGCTGCTAATGTTGTTCGCTCTAGAGAGAGGGAGCATCCTGCTGGCCATCTGCAAGGATTTGGACCATATCAACATGCATGTTTGTCAATACAAGTTGAACAACTCAGTGTGCCAGATTAAACAGGAGACAATAGCGGATGCAGTAGATCAGATGCAGGATGTACATACCGGTGCTGCATCCTTGTTGGTTCGGATCTCGTCGACCATATCCCAGAAATCGTAGGCGGCACGCTGAAGCCGTTGTAGCCACAACCGGACCGGCCCCTGCCTAATCGACCGTCTCTCAGCGTCCCTCAGCACCACCAATATGCTCTCCATCTCATCCTTCGTCTCCTCCAGCTCGGACACCAAATTCTCACGCATGGTATTGGTGACGGCAGGATCTCCCAGGGCGGCCACCAACTTGTCACGGGCCACCGTGACGACGGCCGAGGCAAGCATCTCGCGGTCGGACATGGCTAGCTATCTTCGTGCAAGGATGATTGCCTTCAGCTAGCGCTTCCCACAGTGCTTCGGCTTGAATGTGTTCCTTTGTTTCGCTACAGTACTTGGGTGGTCCTCAGCTTTCAGGTCGGAGATGAGAGTACGGGTCTCAGAGAAAAGAAGGCGTTGTTTTTTCTTTTCCTGGATGCACATGCACAATGAATTGAATAGCGAGGTGGGTTTAGAAAAGGACGCGCCACTGCCACTTTTATCCAGAAATTGAACAGAGGTCCCAGCCAATGGACAGCTACTGCCTACTGGTAATTAATAAGCATCTGTTTATCAGATCTGTCCATATGAATCGCATCGATCACTCGACGCAAGCAAGATCTAACGCATTAAGAAATGCACGTCCCGGTCCTCTAAGGCCAGTCTCAGTGGCGAGTTTCACGGCGTTGTTTTCAAGACTGCCATATCACACGAAATGAAATGAAACTCATATGAAACACACGTCCACAATGGAGAGTTTCATTCTCTAGTTTCATAGGCATTTAATTTCATGACTCAGAGAGAGTTGATAATCGTGCCAAGAAAGTTTCATCTAGATGAAACTCATTTCTTCTCTCTCTTCTTAAATACATTGCCATGTCATCAAATATGCCTATGTGGCAGTCTATTTAATACAAATGAAACTCTCATGACACTCCCACTGAGACTGGCCTAAGGTTAGGTGCATTGGTGGAAACAATAACATATTGTAACTTGTTGATTAAACTATTTATCTTTCCATATTTCATAGTAACCAGTTGCTGTAAAGCAATGCTCCCAACAATCAAATTATAGCTAGTGGTCTGGTGCCCTATTGCTTTCATGAAAAGTCGTAATGACCGGCCAGGGCACTTTATTCTCTACACTTTTGAGAAATGAATCGGCAATTTCAAAAGAATGCCTAAAAAGATGTTCCGGGGTATCGCATCAATGATCACCTCTGGAAACTTCAAATACACTACACACATCGTCTTCCTAGCAATATTTTTTGGCCCCTATATATCTTTAACTAGAAAATGATCAACAACAAGAGTTGTAGACCTCACGTAGACATACAATTTTCGTATAAAACCCTTTTTATCCGAGTTTGTACAAAAAAAGATTAAAATTTTCAAAGATACTCCGCACTTGAAAGTTAACGGGTTCCATGTCACAGGTTTATCACAACACAAAAATAATACTTTCAGGTACAAGAAGATTACGTACCAGAAAATAAACGTCTGTTCTGTGCAGACACTCCAAATGCTGAAACCCAGCTCCAGCCTTTTGAGGCACCCCAAGGCATTTCAGGAACACATCAGCAATAGCAAGAGTTAAGACTTAAGAGAGGAGTAGCCAAGCGAGGAACCTTAACTTTTTGAAATCTTGTAGAACGAACAAGGTTTGTGTTGTTTGGATATTATCGTATTCACCTCAATTCATATGTGTTGGGGTGAAGTTTAGTTTAAATTCCACTCCAATCCACTCTAACACATGTAGATTGATACGAACCGGACTACATCCAAACAAGGTCTAAAATGGTAAGCAAAGCACTAAACATGTTTTTTATACTTATTATTACTTGAGGATCTAAATCGGTCATGCCATGTAGTGGCCCTCTAGACACGCGCTAGGTTGAGAGGTGGACAAGTCCACAACAAAGTTGTACTCTATGTACCTGGGCGCCAGCTGCAGATGAGGGTGGCGCAGCACGGACTAGGAAGCGCTGGTCTCCACTCCCCACCCATTATTTTCTTACTGCCTCTGTAAAGCAGTGGGCCCCTGGCCACGGCAGTTGACGGTTCAACACGTGCAATCGTGCATAAGCTTACAGCGGCAGCCGAGCCGAGGATGCCTGGGGGTGTGCCCGAAGGCCGAGGGTTTGGTGGCGCCTCCTAAGTCGCCTCCAAAAGAGAGCGACGCAGAGGCATGAGGGGTGCCGGTCGGTCATTCTTTTCCACCTTGACCCAAATAATATATGGTGTGGCTTGCCTTGTACCTAGCACGCGATACTTCCCTGTGCACCTTAGGTGTGTCAGGATGCTTAATTGCATTGCCCAAGCCAATGGTAACTTCATTCTTGACCTGTGTCCTCTGAAAGGTCTTGATGGCTAGAGGGGGGTGAATAACCTAATAAAACTTTCTACAAAAAGTGCTAGACAATTTAATTAGCAATAATAAATAGCGAGAAGCGAGTTTTACCTAGCCTATGGAGTGTTGCAAGCCACCTATCCAAAAGACAATTCTAATATATATCACTCAACCGCACAAGTCAAACCGCAAGAGGAAAACTAGAAGGCTACTCTACTCAAGTTACTAAGCACTAGAGAAAACAACTAAGTACTTGAAATGTAATACAAGAGTAGGGTAAGAAATATTTCACCGAGGGGCGATGAATTGAGCCAACCAATCAATAATTCCAAGTGATGATATTCAAGATAACCAATCCACCGAGACAAATCAATCACAATCAATGAAGTGAAGACACGATGATTTATCCCGAGGTTCACGTGCTTGCCGGCACGCTAGTCCCCGTTGTGTCCCCCTACACCACGTGGTTCGGTGGCTAACCGGTATCACACACCAAGCCTCTCAAAAGGCGCCACAAGAACCTACCAAATGGCGAGAAGTTCCGACACGAGCAATCCACTAGAGTTGGAATTCGGCACTCCGCCGGGGAACCACAACAACCCCTCACAACAAGCTCACCGGAGCCGGCCACGAACAATCACCAACACGTGCCGGACCTTCACCACTGCTCCAAGCCGTCTAGGTGGCGGCAACCACCAAGAGAAACAAGAATCCCGCAGCAAATGAACACCCAAGTGCCAACTAGATGCAAACTCACAAGCAAATGCACTTGAGATCACTCAATCTCGCTTTGATTAGGCAAACAAGCAAGGGAGATGAGTGGGAGGGGATGTGCTCAGCTCAAAGGAGTGCTAGAATGATCAACAAGCTAAGAGATGCCCCAAAGAGCCAGCCAACAAGTATTTATAGATGCACCCCTTCGAATAGAGCCGTTAGGCACTTAATTCTGCTGCAGTCACGCTGACCGGACGCGCTGGTCAAACTGACCGGACGCGTTGGTCGCACACTACCCACGCGCGTAGCTCGACCGGACGCGCTGGTTCCGTAACTGACCGGACGCGCTGGTCAAGCCGAGCAGCGCTCTAGCGAGTCAGCGACCGGTCGCGCTGTAGAACTGACCGGACGCGTTACACCCGGTGTCCGGTTTGAGTCCAGTAAGCTCCCACCACGACCGGACGCGTCTGGTCGATCATGACCGGACGCGCCACCGCGTCCGATTAGAATACCGAGACACGTGCAAACACTGAGCACTGACCGGACGCGTCCGGTCAAACAGAGAGCGCGTCTGGTCCAGCGTTCGGTCATCTCTGTGACCTCCGTTTGCCTCTGTTTCTTTGCGTCCAGCGCAGTGGAAAATAGACGTTTCATTTCCCAAAAAGCGCTAAATTCCACCTCGCAAGCTCGGCGGGAGGGAGATAGGAACCCAAACCCCTCTCTACCGCTCAAACTCTACCGCCTTCGCAAATGTACTAACATCACCAAGTGTACATCATCATGTGCATGTGTGTTAGCATTTTCACAATCATTTTTGAGGCGTTAAGTTAGCTCTCCACTAGATCTACATGCATATGCAAATGAATCTTCATCTAGTGGCACTTAAGTGATCAATAGCCCCATAAATTCCCCTCTTTATAGTACGGCTATCGATCCTAAATGTGATCACACCCTCTAGGTGTCTTGATCACCAAAATGCAAAACCCTATTGATACCTTTGCCTTGAGCTCCATAGGGTTGCACTTTGTTCCTCCTTCACCATGGCAAGCACTTGATCACATCACCATTGATCCTTGCTTCACCATGTCATTGCACCAACCACATCATAGCTACACACATTCTTATGCATATGTGGTTAGTACTTAGGCATTGTCACTAATTGCCAACACCAAACATAGGACTTTGAATCTCCCCCTTGTTGGTAATTGGTGACAAACCTTTCACAAAGATATTATGATAAAATTTTGATTGACTTCATGTCACATTGCCCAAATATGTTACCATGTGTAAGAAGTATGGACAAGTGATCATGAAATCAAGTTGATAGCAATGACTCCCCCTACATGTATGCTATATGTTTGGATTTAGGAAGCATACATGTTTAGATAGGTAATCATAGGAGCATTGACTACCAATAGGTGCTAAGTGTTTTAGATTATAGACCTTTGAAGCGTGATACCATCGGAGTAGCGATAAACACCATCTTAGCACCTTGTGTAGTTAGATACCACTTGGAAAAGCATAAACATAACTAGAAACCTCGTGAGATCAACATTATAAGCAAGGCTCTAGTACCACTTTGAAAAACATGAAGCAAGAAAAATTTAACTACTTCCTATTCATGCTAGTACCTCAATACATCATTCAATTTAGCAAATCACCACACAAGCAAGGTATTAGAGAAAAGAATGCATTACAATGCAACAAACATATGATGTGCACATGAAAATGCAACAATCATGCTTAAGAGCTTGCTCCCCCTACTTGTGTGCTCAAAATTTTAGTTGACCCCTTCTTTTATCAATTCTCCCCTTTAGGTTTTCTCCCCCTTTAGAATCTATCTTTGTGAACAACATTTTCTCCCTTTTTGCACCAATGACCACAAGGAGCAAATTTTAGATAGATTATCTTGTTGAATTATGGGGTGAGGGTCAAGTTTGTGGTTCAACCTAGATTGCTTGCATAAGTGAAATGCTTTGGTTTGATCTAAGGGCAAGCTTCTTCACACCTCACTAGCAGGGTTATCATGCACCATGTTGAAGCAAATACTTAAACAATGTATCTAGATCAAACACTTAGGATCACAAGCTCTCAAACAAGTTATATGCTACCACTAGATCATAAAAGTCATGGAAACAATAGTGGCACCATATAAACTTCAAATTCATTTGATTTTCATGAATGAGCCTAGAACATGGAAATTATGACTAGATGCACTAAATGAATCCTTAGCATAGAACGTATGACATGTCAACCAGTTGTACCTTGGGGCTCGAAGGAGAGGCATGTCATATATGAGGTGCATCAACTCATGTTGGAGAAGTCAATTATGTTCAACTCATTATTTAGCTTGTGAAATCTCTTCTCATCAAGTGGCTTGGTGAATAGATCGGCTAATTGATCTTCGGTGCCCACATTCTCAATTGTAATGTCACCCTTTTGTTGATGATATTTTGAAGTGATGGCGAACATCAATATGCTTTGTTCTTTGATGTTGAACCGGATTATTGATTAGCTTCACAACACTTTCATTGTCACATAGCAATGGTACATTCTTAAAATTGATTCCAAAATCCTTCAATGTTGCCTTCATCCACAAGATTTGTGCACAACAACTACCCGCGGCGATGTATTCGGCCTCGGCGGTAGATAGTGCAATACTATTTTGCTTTTTGGATGACCATGAGACAAGTGATCTTTCCAACAATTGACAAGTCTCGAAAGTGCTCTTTCTCTCCACTTTATCACTGGCATAGTCGGAATCTGAATATCCAATTAGCTCAAAGCTTGCACCTTTGGGATACCATAATCCAACATCTTGTGTATGCTTTAAGTACCTCAATATTCTCTTTGTTGCCTTCAAATGACTTTCTCTTGGTGAGGCTTGAAATCTTGCACGCATGCATAC
This sequence comes from Saccharum spontaneum, assembly GCA_022457205.1. Taxonomy (NCBI): domain Eukaryota; kingdom Viridiplantae; phylum Streptophyta; class Magnoliopsida; order Poales; family Poaceae; genus Saccharum; species Saccharum spontaneum. The sequence continues at coordinate 2,319,502 of CM039600.1, forward strand.
ACTAAATATTACATCGGGCCTTGATGCCGTCACATAGAGTAGGCTACCAATCATTGATCTATATAGCTTTTGATCCACCATGTTGCCATTCTTGTCACTATCCAAGATTCCATTAGTGCTCATTGGAGTAGTGATTCCTTTTGCATCTTCCATACCAAACTTCTTTAGCATATCCTTTATGTATTTGGTTTGGCTTACAAATGTTCCTTCCTTCATTTGTTTGATTTGAAGTCCAAGAAAGAAACTAAGTTCACCAATCATTGACATTTCAAATTCCTTTGCCATCATTTTCCCAAACTCATCACAATAATCTTGATTGGTTGAACCGAATATGATATCATCAACATATATTTGCAACACAAATAAGTCTTTCTCAATCTTCTTGGTGAAGAGAGTAGTATCCACTTTGCCCATGACAAATCCTTTGGATAGCAAAAAGTCCCTCAATCTTTCATACCATGCTCTAGGTGCGTGCTTCAATCCATACAAAGTTTTTCTCAATTTGTAGACATGATTGGGTTTCTTGTCATCTTCAAAACCGGGAGGTTGCTCCACATACACCTCTTCTTGAATGTACCCATTGAGAAATACACTCTTCACATCCATTTGATATAGCTTGATATTGTGAGCACAAGCATAGGCAAGTAAGATCCTAATTGCTTCTAATCTTGCAACCGGGGCATATGTTTCACCAAAGTCAAGACCTTCTATTTGTGTGTAACCTTGAGCCACTAGTATTGCTTTGTTCCTTACTACTATCCCATCTTGATCTTGCTTGTTGCGAAAAACCCATCTTGTTCCAATGACATTGTGATCCTTAGGCCTCTCAACTAGTTCCCATACTTCATTTCTCTTGAAGTTGTTGAGCTCTTCATGCATTGTATTTATCCAATCCGGATCTCTCAATGCTTTATCAATGTCCTTGGGTTCTTCCATTGACACAAAAGAAGAGTGTGCACAAAATGATGCCAATCTTGATCTAGTTTGAACTCCCCTTTGTATGTCACCAATGATGGAATCCAATGGATGGTCTCTTGCAATGTTAATTGGTTGAAGCACTTGGACTTGATTGCTTGGATGTTGATGTTGATCATGAGTTGGAGATGATAAACTAGCCACTTGTTGATCTTGTTGCACTTGAGATGATGTACTAGCTTGATTTTGCATTAGCTAGCTTGTGTAATTGGACTTTGGAGCACTTGATCTTTGTTGTCATCCACATCAATCACTTGCTTTGGCCTAATATCACCAATATCCATTTCTTTCATAGCATTGGTCAATTGAGTTCCTCTCACATCATCCAAGTTATTTTCTTCATCTTGAGAACCATTGGTTTCATCAGACTCATCATCATGCACTTATTCAAGTTAACCACTAGCCAAATTCCAAACTCTATAAGCTTTGCTAGTAGTTGAGTAACCAAGTAGGAATCCTTCATCACATTTCTTCTTAAACTTGCTTAATCTAGTGCCCTTCTTCAAGATGTAGCATTTGCAACCAAATACCCGAAAGTATGCAATATTGGGATTTCTTCCATTTAAGATCCCATATGGTGTCTTCTCTAGGAACTTGTGGCAATAGAGGCGGTTGCTATAGAAGCAAGTCGTGTTGATTGCTTCGGCCCAAAATGAATGACTCACATGATACTCATTCAACATTGATCTTGCCATATCAATTAAGGTTCTATTCTTCCTCTCAACTAGGCCATTGGATTGAGGTGTATACTTGGCCGAGAATTGATGCTTGATTCCAAGCTCCTCACATAGCTCATCAACTCTTGTGTTTCTAAACTCACTTCCATTGTCACTTCTCACTTTCTTGATTGTGGTCTCAAACTCATTTTGCACTCTCTTGATGAACTTCTTGAATATGTCAAATACATCACTCTTGTCCACAAGAAAGAATACCCATGTATATCTAGTGAAATCATCCACAATCACAAACCCATACTTGTTGCTACCAATGCTTGTGTATGTAGTTGGCCCAAATAGATCCATGTGCAACAACTCAAATGCCTTGGAAGAACTCATAATGCTCTTCAATGGATGAGTGTTGCCCACTTGCTTTCCGGCTTGACATGCACTACATAGCTTATCCTTCTCAAATGTGATATCCTTCAAGCCTCTAACTAAGTCATGCTTCACTAACTTGTTCAATTGCTTCATGCCAACATAACCAAGTCTTCTATGCCATAACCAACCCATACTTGATTTGGTGAGCAAGCATGTTGAAAGTTGAGTGTCACTAGCATTGAAATCAACCAAGTATATATTCTCATATCTAAAACGCTTGAAGATCAAATTGGAGTCATCAACACTAACTATCTCCACATCATCAACACCAAATATGCACTTGAAACCAAGATCACATAATTGAGCAACCGAGAAAAGATTGAAGTTCAACTTTTCAACTAAGAGCACATTGGAAATGCTATGATCATTTGAGATTGCAATTCTTCCAAGAGCCTTTATATCACCCTTGCTATTGTCACCAAATGTGATGCTATCAATGCCACTATCATTTGATTTGAGAGAGTTGAACATTCTTGAATCACTGGTCATATGTTGAGAGCACCCACTATCAAGCACCCAATGCCTTCCTCCGGCCTTGTAATTTACCTACAAAACAAATTAATGTCTTTTAGGTACCCATACTTGCTTGGGTCCTTAGAGGTTAGTAACTAAGTTCTTTGGTACCCAAATGGCCTTCTTCTTTGGACCCACAATTGGTGTACCAACAAACTTAGCTTGCACACCCTTCTCAACTTTATTAAGCACATAACAAGAATCAAAAGGAATGCAATCCATTTTAGCATGAAACTTGTTGTTGTTCTTGTTCATTTTATTACAATTAATCTCTAGATGCCCAACTTGCTTGCATCTATTGCAATAACGACCATTGCCCTTCACAAAGCGAGGCTTTGGAGTAGCAAAGGCCGCCTTGCCCTTCTTGGGAGTATAGCCCAAACCTTCTTTGTTAAGAGAGAACCTTTGGCTACCCAAGCATTTTAGTAAGCGGGCATCCCCACCATAGGCATTGCCTAATGCGCGGGTGAGATCATCCACCTCTTTCTTGAGAGTCTCATTCTCAACCACAAGTGATGAATCACTAGTAGTAGAGATAGAGTTGGTTGTGGTGGATGATGATGAGCTACATGAAGCATTAGTAGGACCAACAAATAAAGAATCATCAATAATATCACATGTTAGTCCAATATCACAAGTGACAATCACTTGCTCCTCCTTAGCTTCCTTCATGAACTTCTCCAACTTGATGTCCTTTTCCTTGATGAGCTCAAGTAGAGTGGAGTGAGCTTCCTTAAGCCTAGTGTGAACAACTTCAAGGTCCTCATGGTCTTCCTTTAGACACTCACGAGAGGCCTCTAGCTCATCAAAAGATTTCCTAAGAGCTTTGAGCTCTTGTTCAATTCCTTTGCACTCCTTACTCTTTTTTAGAGAAACAAGCTCCTCCATCAAGGCATCATTTTCATTGATCTTGGTAATGAGCTCTTGCTCCAAGATTTTGCATCTCTTGGTGTCCTCTTGTAGCCCTTGCTCATTTGATCTATTATGCCCAATAGATCATCCTTGGAGTAGTCCTCATCATCATCACTCCTACAACCATCACTATCACAGGAATCATCATTACTATCATCATATTGTACCTTGGTGGGCTTTGCCATAAGGCATGTCGATGTAGTGTCGAAGAGTGAAGGCTTGTTGGAGAGGGCGATGCTTGCAATAGCTCTCCGAATGGGTTTCTCATCAGCACTTGAGCTCTCTTCATCATCATCATTGGAGTCATCACTATCCCAAGTGACCACATAACCACCACCCTTCTTCTTTTTGATAGTGAAGCTCTTCTTTTCTTTCTTCTCTTTCTTCTCTTTCTTGTTCTTCTTCATCTTCAACTCCCCATCATGAAACCTCTTGTCTTCATAGGGGAAATCGGCTACCACATGATCGGGGCTCTTACAATTGTAGCATAGCATCTCTCTAGATTTCATGTGGTCTCTTCTCTTCATTGCACCATAGCCTCTCTTCTTCATGAACTGACCCATCTTTTGCACTAGAAGGGCCATGGTCTCATTATCAAATGGATCATCATTATCACTATCAATCTTGCTCTTGCCCTTTGAGGATGAATCTTTGAATGCGGTGGTCTTCTCTTGCTTGACCTTGATCTCCTTCTTCTCATCTTCATCTTCATCATCATCATATTAAGCATCGGTCATAACATCTCCAAGCACTTGGTTTGGAGTCACCTTGTCCAAACCCTCTCTTTGGATCATCTTCCTCAAGATAGCAAACTTCTTAGGTAAGTTCATCAAGAACTTGTGTGAGAAGTCCTTGTCCTTGACATCTTCTCCTAGGCTCTTGAGATCATTGACAATAACTTGTAGCCTATAGAACATCTCCGGTATAGACTCATCATCCTTCATCTTGAAGCTTGCAAACTTGTCCTTGAGCATATAGAGCTTGGCACTCTTTACCGTTGAAGTGCCCTCATATGTTTCCTCTAATCTTGTCCACACTTCACTTGCCATCTCAAGATCCTTGATTTGCTCAAAGACCTTTGCATCAATCCCATTGTAGAGAGTATTGAGAGACATAGTGTTGCATTGGTTGTTGATGCGGTCATTGTTAGTGAGGTTGTCGGGATCAATGATAGCATAATCATGATGTGTCACCTCCCAAACCTTCTCATTAATAGAGCTAAGATATTGCTTCATCTTTCTTTTCCAATGATCAAAAGATGAGACACCATCAAAGAATAGAGGCTTGCCCCCGACATGGTTGAACACAACTTGAGCCATCTTACACCAAGGTTGTTAAGCCTTACAAACGGTGACCACGGCTCTGATACCACTTGAAAGGTCTTGATGGCTAGAGGGGGTGAATAGCATAATAAAACTTTCTACAAAAAGTGCTAGACAATTTAATTAGCAATAATAAATAGCGAGAAGCGAGTTTTGCCTAGCCTACGGAGTGTTGCAAGTCACCTATCCAAAAGACAATTCTAATATATATATCACTCAACCGCACAAGTCAAACTGCAAGAGGAAAACTAGAAGGCTACTCTACTCAAGCTACTAAGCATTAGAGAAAATAACTAAGTACTTGAAATGTAATACAAGAGTAGGATAAGAAATATTTCACCGAGGGGCGATGAATTAAGCCAACCAATCAATAATTCCAAGCGATGATATTCAAGATAATCAATCCACCGAGACAAATCAATCACAATCAACAAAGTGAAGACACGATGGTTTATCCCGAGGTTCACGTGCTTGCCGGCACGCTAGTCCCCGTTGTGTCCCCCTACACCACGTGGTTCGGTGGCTAATCGGTATCACACACCGAGCCTCTCAACAGGCGCCACAAGAGCCTACCAAATGGCGAGAAGTTCTGACATGAGCAATCCACTAGAGTTGGAATTCGGCGCTCCGCTAGGGAACCACAACAACCCCTCACAACAAGCTCATCAGAGTCGGCCATGAACAATCACCAACACGTGCCGGACCTCCACCGCTGCTCCAAGCCATCTAGGTGGTGGCAACCACCAAGAGAAACAAGAATCCCGCAGCAAATGAACACCCAAGTGCCAACTAGATGCAAACTCACAAGCAAATGCACTTGAGATCACTCAAACTCGCTTTGATTAGGCAAACAAGCAAGGGAGATGAGTGGGAGGGGATGTGCTCAGCTCAAAGAGTGCTAGAATGATCAACAAGCCAAGAGATGCCCCAAAGAGCTAGCCAACAAGTATTTATAGACGCACCCCTTCGAATAGAGCCGTTAGGCACTTAATTCTGTTATAGTCGCGCTGACCGAACGCGCTGGTCAAACTGACCGGACGCGTTGGTCGCACACTACCCACGCGCGTAGCTCGACCGGACGCGCTGGTCCCATAACTGATTGAATGCGCTGGTCAAGCCGAGTAGCGCTCCAGCGAGTCAGCGATCGGACGCGCTGCAGAACTGACCGGACGCATTACACCCGGCGTCCGGTTTGAGTCCAATAAGCTCCCACCATGACCGAACGCGTCCGGTCGATCATGACCGGACGCGCCACCGCGTCTGATCAGAATACCAAGACACGCGCAAACACTGAGCACTGACCGGACGCGTTCGGTCAAACAGAGACCGCGTCCGGTCCAGCGTCCGATCACCTCTGTGACCTCCGTTCGCCTCTGTTTCTTCACGTCCGGAGAGAGGAACCCAAACCCCTCTCTACCAGCCTAGGGTGCATGTAACGGGGCCTCGCCATGGCGGGCACGGCCATGGCGTGCGCGCGCAAACACTCGGCAAGGTGCCGACGTTCCCGAGCCTCTTTGGCTTGGCAAGGTCAGCGGCGGGCGTTCTCGTGCCCACGCGTGCATGCACGCGCATTGTGGTGCTCAAGGCACTGTCTTGGTCGTCCCCGGTACGGAGATGCCGCGGTGGTGCCCATGGTTTACGATGGTGAGCAGGGGAAGCACGACGTGCGGCGAGCGACATGGCTCACCGTGGGGGTCAAGGTGGTAGGATGGTGGTGCGGTGGCGTGTCGGGGCCGTGTCGAGTCAATGTCGTGCAGGGAGAACAGCTGCGCCGGTGTAGTCGAACGGGGCGGCGTCCTCTGCTCCGGTGACTCTGGCAGTGATCCCGGCGGCTCTGGCTCCTCAGCTTCCTTCCCGTCCCCCTTCTCTTCTCTAGGTCGGTGTGGGCAAGCGGTTGCCACGAGGTGGCGGGGGGCGAAAGGAAGAGGGCTAGGGCAGCTGGGGTTGCTTATATAGGCTGAGCCGCTTCCATGGCGGGCGGCGGACGATGGAAAGAGGTAGAAGGACACATGTAAGGTGATTAGCGCACCTAGTCTAGGGTTTTGGGTTCCTTGGCGTGGTGTGGCGGAGCCCGAGGTGCGCGATTCTAAATTTGCGTTAGTCAAAAGGAGCGAGGTGGTGTCATGGCGGGCAGCCTCTGCTGGCAACGTCACCACGGTGAGCCAGGGCCGTTGAGCATGGGATGTCGCGGATTGGTGGTGTGGAAACCATCTAGGGCACAAGGGCGCTCGGCGGTGGCGCTGGACGGCCCTGATGGCGCAAGGCGCCCGGGACTCCCTCCGTCGGCTCCGTTGCTCTGCTTTGCAAAAGCAGAGGAGTAGTGTGGGGAAGGGGATGACGCCAGGGCCCCACACGGCAGCGGCAGTGGAGAGGACAATGTTGCGCGTCGCGATGAGGGAGGGGAGCGGTGCGTTGCTGGGCCTAGCCCAAGAGCGAGGCGAGCGCGGACGGTTCGTGGCACGGCTGTTGGGCCAGCTTCGGTGGGCAGGCCGGCTGGTGGCGTCGGGCCGACTGCTGTTGCTGGGCTGATTTGGGGTTTTCTCTTTTCTATTTCCTTTCTTCCTTTTCTATGCTAAACCATGGTTCCTATGTGTGTATACACGTGCACCAAGCATGTACACACCCTTAGGGGTGGTCCACTAGGGGTCTAGGGTGGTGGGGTCCACATCCAAGGGTAGGCACTTAAACCAGGTTTGTTAATTAATTAATTTCACAATTAATTAGTTACAGGAGTAGTTGATTTTATTAGCAAAACATAAAATCAAGAAGAGCCAAATCACCTGTAGATTAATTTATGCAAATGCTCTACCTTGCTATGTAGGTGCTAATTGTGCAACTACATGGGTGTTTTTCCTATATGACACTCACCAAACAAGGGCATGTTTGCGAAAAAAAATTCACTTGTGATTTTTGGATTTCGGAAAAACTAGGATGTTACAACTTGACCGTTCTGTCTTTCATTTACACAAGACCCAATTGAAGGCTACAAGCCCCATGGTTGAAGGTAATATGGGAAAGTTTGAAATTCAGAATAGTCTATTCTAATCTAGAGAAGAATTTTTATTTAAACGCATGTGTACTTTAGAGGCGTAAAAGCATTTATAGCAACTCCTGATCCATGGCTGAGTTTGGCTTTGCTAAGGGACTAGCAAAAGTTAAACTTGGGGGAGCTTGTTAACGATCACTAACATCAATTATAAATCGTTAACCAAACATGAAAAGGATGAATATAATAAAATATCAACATAAAATAGGGGGTTATCTGACAGAATTCCATTGGTTTTACTGAATCACTATTTTTATGTATTAAATAGGAAAAGAGCCAAAGATATGGAGGATATCGGGTTAAAAAGCATATTCCACCGCGACATCAAGTTGAGAAGCATCTAGAAGATATGAGAAGGCGTGCCACCAAAGGCGGGGCCCACCTGGCATAGTGCCAAGTCGACCGACCTAGCCTCCAGGTCGGCCGACCTAGGTCTGGCCCACTTGTCAGACGATTTCGCACGATGATCTTCCACCGCCTCAAGGATTGCATCTCATCCATTGTTTCAAGTCGGTTTGATCCGAGGGTTTGTTGACGGTCCTTAAGTACCAAATATAGTTATCAAATAAATAAAGAAAAGGATCCAAATGCAACCAACACCTAGACTTAGGGTTTTATCTAACAGAATTCCACGAGTTTTGGTGTTTGTCTATTTCTGCAAGGGGTTATCAGAAAATACGGAGGAAAGGCCCACACGTCGGGTTTACATAGAGATAATAACGTGTTCACTGATTTTCTATCATCTAGAAGACTCCAGAAGCCACGAGATCGAACGGGAGGCCGAACGGGCCCGGAGGCAGGGTGCCCGCCCTGCTCCCTAGGGCGCCCGCCCTGGCCTGAGAGCCAATCAGGCTCTGTCTCACGGATTATGCTCCACCGACCTAAGGGATCAAGGAAAACCGTGCGATTAATGTCGGTTTGATCCGACGGCCCGCGTTCACTTGAGGGGGCTATATAAGCAGGACCCCTGGCCCCTGGAGGAGGCACTCCCTCATTCTCAATTCTTCAAACCCTAATCTCAGGAGGAGAGTCTCTGATCAAGCCCTAGAGCCACCACATCAACTAGATCTCTAGTATAGCATAGCTACATAGGATTAGAACTAGAAGGATTCAATCTTCGATTGGTTTCCGGATCTGTCAAGAGGATTCTTGGTAATTCCTTTACTGTTCTTCATTGTTCATCTTTGTTCTTCAATATTATGAATACAACTTTGTTCTATTTCAATATATTGATTATGACTATGCTCTACTTGTTATTGTTTGCGATTATATGGTTCTTAGTTTATCGTAGTTATACGCTTGGCTTAGTTAGATTGGAATTATATACATGTTTAGGATCGTATAGCGTTTATCCATCGGATCCATGGGTAAATGATAAATATTGTGTAGGCGTGGTGCTTAGACCATATTTATCTACGATTGCACCTTATATGCCGGATCGTGGGGTGGTCTGCGATGGTGACAGCTTCGTTGGTTCTTATATAGTCCCCCTCCTGTGTGTAAGGCAGGCAGAGCAACATTATTACGGGGGAGTGATTGCTATGTTTCTCATCTTCCTTGATAATATCACTATGCATGGGCGTAGTCCTTTTTCGCAATGATTGCTAAGTGTACTTGCACTAACTATGATATGCTAGACTTTATAGTTAAGAATAACTTAGGAAATATTCTTGTAGTTCGTCCTAATACCATGCTAATGACTTGCTAGAATATCTATTGAGGTGCTTATCATTATTATATGTGGCTAGATGATCAGATTAATTATCTTTGTCACCATTCATACTTTATCTATATTTTATGTGACACTTACCCCTGTATGCAAGAGATAGATGAATGCTCTCACTTATACATGCAATGATTGATACTCATTCCTATATTCCATTCCATAATCAACATTGATGTTAGTAATCCCTTCCCAGTGGTAAAAATATAAATAACGATACCTGGAATACTTTCCGGTTAAAATGCTACATCGGTATTAATCTGTGCGCTTGCAGATCTTATTTATTATTTATTTAGAAGAGCAGTTGCATATTTCAATACCGCGTCTCTCATGTCATGCTGGGGATGACAACTTGGCTTAAGTGGCATGAGGGATAGGTTCAGCATTTTTGGCGCCGTTATCAGAATTAGAAAACTAAGTCTACTTTTGGTAATGACGTTAAGAATGCCCAACAAGCATTTTTGGCGCCGTTACCGGGGAAGGTTGATTTACTAACAAGGAATGAATACGGAATTTGAGTCATCATTCGCATCATTAAGTGATTGAGATCATCAATTCTCCCATACAGATTTACCCCTGTATTTTTCCATTCTTATTATTTTGCAGGGTGATGTATGAATAGAGGACATCTTCCAGAAAATTTTGTTGACAACCCCGAAGCATTAATCAGAAAGGCAAGAGCCAAGCTCAAGAAGTCAACACTTCGATGCAACACTTCATCCAATCCAGAAGACCGCCGAAGTTTCATCCGGAATTTGTCAACAGAGTTCGCAGCCATGGCGAACAAGACGATCCGCGAGTTCTCAGCTCCCACTACGGACAACATCCGCACTGGACCTGCCGCGGCCATCGACAAGAACTTTGAGCTCAAGCCAGGGCTCATCAACATGGTACAAGCCAACCAGTTTTGTGGGAAGCTGCACGAAGATGCAAGTGCTCATCTCCAACACTTCCTAGAGATTTGCAGCACATTCACTTTATTAGATGTTCTCAGAGACGCCATACTACTTCGCCTTTTCCCATTCTCACTATTGGGGAGAGCGAAGCAGTGGTTCTACGCGACGAAGGATAAGAGCACTACGTGGGCACTCTGCTCTACGAACTTTCTGGCTAAGTTCTTTCCCATGGGCAAGCCCAATGCTCTCCGTGGGAAGATTACAAGTTTTCAGCAACAACATGATGAATCCGTTCCAGAAGCATGGGAGCGCTTTCAAGATTACATCCTAGAATATCCCCATCATGGAATAGAAAGCTGGCTACTTATGTAGACTTTCTATCATGGGCTCATCACTAGTGCTCGTGAGACCATGGATGCTGCAGCTGGAGGGGCATTTCTATCACTCACCATACCACAAGCTACAGCCCTTGTGGAGAAGATGGCGTCCAACCAAGATTGGAACGAAAAGAGGACTCAAACACGCAAGAAGGGTGGAGGTATGCACCAGCTCAAAGAGGTAGACATGCTATCTGCAAAGTTAGACCTACTCATGAAAAAGCTCGATGACAAAGCTGGAGACAAAAGAGAAGTCATGAACGTCTACGACTCTCACATGACTTGTGAGGAATGTGGAGATATTGGACACTCAGGCAATCACTGCCCTGAGATGCTTGAGGATGCAAGGTACATCAACAACAACAACAACTACAACCGTCCTCAACAAAATCAAGGTTGGAATCAACAGAGGCCTAACTACTCAGGTAACTACTCAGGTAATTATCAAGGTAATAACTCTTACAACAACAATAATAATTTTCCACCCCTGAGAGAGTTAGTGTCTAATCAAGGAAAGCTAATGGATAACTTGTCTAAGAAATTGGCATCCAATGATAAAATACTAGAAAACATAAATAATAGAATGGATAATTTCTCTACTGCCATCAAAAACCAAATTAGCTTTAATAAAATGATTGAATCTCAGTTAAATCAAATAGCTGCTGCTGTTCCTGCTACTAACCCCGGTATACCATCACAATCGGAAGGATTAGAATCTGCAAATCTTGTAGACATGTTTGATGCAGGTAACTATTGGAGTAATCCCGTTGTCGGAGTACATAATGACCATCTGCCAGTCAAGAGAGGCGATCCAGGACGCCCCATCATCCCGATCTCCATCGGCATGGTGGACTTCCCAGAAGCACTCTGCGACTTTGGCTCCAGCGTCAACATTATGCCCAGGGTACTCTATGAAAAATTCTTTACATATCCTTTATCAGAAATAACTATGTGTTTGCAGCTTGCAGATCGGACACTAAGCTTTCCTAAAGGAATATTAAAGAACATGTGTGTCCGAGTTGGTACCTCGTACGCTCTAGCTGACTTCGTGGTGATAGAGACCGGGTCCGATGAGAGGTCACCAGTTATTCTGGGAAGGCCATTCCTGAACACCTCGGGAGCTGTCATCTACGCCAGCGCTGCGAAGATCAACTTCAACATCAAGGGGAGGAAGGAGATGTTTTCCTTCAAGAACAAGATTATACAAATCCCAGAGCAACCCCAACATGAACCAAGGAAGAGGACCAATAGGAGGAACAAACAGAACAAGAACAACCAAGGATGGACCGAATCAGCTAAGATGGTCACTGTAGTTCAAGGAGGTCAAGACCGACGACCCAAGTCGCCGTTCCTGAACAAGAAGGATGACCCAGGTATGCCAAGCATTGAGTGCTCAATCAATGGATACTCCTTTCAGAAGGCGCTCTGCGACACTGGATCAGGCGTCAACATAATGGCCACAGTCACCTATCAGCTCTTGTACGGAACCATGCCCTTAAAACCAACATACACTCAGCTCCAGATGGCAGATCAGACATCCCAAAAGGTCGAAGGTATAGTAACCGATGTCCCTGTTAAAATTAACGATCATTTTGTCCATACAGACTTTCAGGTCATTGACTTAGGAGACGACGAGTACGATCCACCCATCATCCTAGGAAGACTGTTCCTAGGCACCGTCAAAGCAATCATCTACATTGGAACCGGAGAAGTCCATATGCATTTCCCCTCTGAGAAGGTACGCCGCTACTTTAATGACCCTAACTATATAGTTGAAGATTCTAAGCAGGTCAGGACAAGAAGAAGGCGATGTAACCGTAACCAAAGGAGGCAAACCATCAAGGACGTATGGGCAGACTATGAAGGAGAGGTCATAAGGCCCGAGGATACACAACAGGAGACCGAAGCACCAAGTCGGGTATGGAAAGTGAAGACAGTTACACAAGAAGAGGAGGCACTGCCGGAACCACCATCTACGCCACCCAAATCCCAGGACAACTAAGAAGAAAAGAAGTCCTGTTCGGAGGACTTAAAAACACTGAACGCCGTGCCAAGAGGTAAACTTGGTAGTTATCATTTTCCCTTTAATTATTGCTCAGTTAATCATGTTCATTCTGTCTAAAAAAATGTTGAAAACAGTAAGCCCCATGTGAGTATGCGAGTGGCATAAAACCCATAAGTACATTCACTGTGGTGGCATATAAAAAATAATAATATATTTTTTCTGTTCTATAAAAATGAAAATAAAAATAGAGAGTGACATTTATCAAGGAAGCTCAAACATGATAAAGGCTAGATATTTATGCTAACGCTTAATCAAGTTCCACGAAGCTTTGTTGTCTATTTGAGCTCCACAGAATTCAGGAAGACTAGCAGATGGAGGACATCCTAATCGTTGTCAGGGTGCTGCTGACATTCAAATACACCTCTGCACCTGCTAGCTACATCAGAAGAAATTACGTCAAGATCCAGCTTGGGGGAGAGCACCCCCATTTATCCCGATAAGTATTTTTATCTACATTTATACCTATGCTTTATTAAAATAAAAAGATGCATAATCATGAAAACCCAAATAAATATTTTGTGTTTATATATATTTGCTTAGTTTAATAAATAAATAAAGTAGCTATGCTAAACTGAATCTTGAAAATAAAACTCTAGCATGGATATGATGAATAGTTGCTATGCCTAATTTTCAAATTTGTTCTTTCTCTAGTTTAGACATAACTGTTATAATTTAAAATTGGCTCTAAACCTTAACTAGTGGGAAGAGAACTTGATCTGAAGTCTAAGTTGTTAGCGGATATGATATGGGAAGGTTGAGCTGTTGTTTATCTGTTCCTAGAGATGCTAGAATTCTGGAAAATTTTATCTTTAAAAATCTTTAAAATGTTGCATGATGAGTTCCTGTATGATGAGAGTTTAAATTCCTACCACAGCCATATATACATGCTTGTTAGAATAAGAGCCGCACTTTTACTACTTACTGCTTATGGGCATTGAGTATGGTCAAGCTGTGTAGACCCTTAGGAACTTGTCATGTGGTTAAAATCAAGATTCACTTGCACGTTCACTCATACATGCTGCTTCTACTCCGGAAGTACGCATCCACATATATCCACTCATTTCCATCTCCAGATTCACCCAAAATTATTCTACTCCTGACCCGGGAGAGAATAGCCAAAAACATTATCCCATTCCTGTTATTCCTTGTGAAGTTAATGCTCAAGTCATTTCTACTGCCACTTGCTATATTTTCAAAAGAGGGAGATTGCTCATATATATATATATATATATATATATATATAAATACGAGGAAATAAAAAGGAGCAAGTGCTCGGAACCTCGAAGAAAGAAAAAGTGAGACGAGAGGTAAAAATGGACAAGTGGTAGAATTAGGGGTACAATACCCACCTGAAAAAGAAGAAGAAGAGAAAATACAGAGCATCTCATTCCCCTCAAAAGTTTTAAAAAGCAAGAAAGGTATGTATTCCCTCAAAAAGAGCATTAGACTTTTGTTATCACCATACACCACTCATTCACCACACATGCACATCTTGATTTGACTTATTGACTTGTTTCTCTGGATCCATGGTTTGACTATGCAATAAATGTTCTATGAGTATGTATACTGTATCTCCCACCTATGAGCTCCAGATATCAAAGCCTTATTAGAGTAGGGTGAGAGAGAAGGCAATGTCACTACGCCTTATACCATAAATACCACATACTTTGAGAGAGAAGGCATATACCATTACTGCCTTGGTAAGGATCCAGAAATACCACAAAAGAGAGACCCGAGAAAGTCATACAAGGAATCTCTGAGTTTTATTTGAAAAATTTGCAAAAACTCCAGAGCTATAGCTGATCAAGAATAAGAGACATGGCGTTTGACTAGACCGTTCTATCTTTTAACCACTCAAGATGCAGGTGACGGTTGCAAGCCCCATGGTGAAAGGTAAAATGAGTAAGTTTTAAGTCTTGACAGTTTACTCTAACTCAGGGATGAGACCTTATTTGAAAGCATATGTACCGTCAACGTTCAAAGGCGTTGCAGCAACTTCTGATCCATAATGAGTCTATCCTTGCTCAGGGACGAGCAAGAGGTAAGCTTGGGGGAGTTTTGTTGACGGTCCTTAAGTACCAAATATAGTTATCAAATAAATAAAGAAAATGATCCAAATGCAACCAACACCTAGACTTAGGGTTTTATCTGACAGAATTCCACGAGTTTTGGTGTTTGTCTGTTTCTACAAGGGGTTATCAGAAAATACGGAGGAAAGGCCCACACGTCGGGTTTACATAGAGATAATAATGTGTTCACCGATTTTCTATCATCTAGAAGACTCCAGAAGCCACAAGATCGAACGGGAGGCCAAATGGGCCCGGAGGCAGGGCGCCCGCCCTGCTCCCTAGGGCGCCCGCACTGGCCTGAGAGCCAATCAGGCTCCGTCTCGCGGATTATGCTCCACCGACCTAAGGGATCAAGGAAAACCGTGCGATTAATGTCGGTTTGATCCGACGGCCCACGTTCACTTGAGGGGGCTATATAAGCAGGACCCCTGGCCCCTGGAGGAGGCACTCCCTCATTCTCAATTCTTCAAACCCTAATCTCAGGAGGAGAGTCTCTGATCAAGCCCTAGAGCCACCACATCAACTAGATCTCTAGTATAGCATAGCTACATAGGATTAGAACTAGAAGGAGTCAATCTTCGATTGGTTTCCGGATCTGTCAAGAGGATTCTTGGTAATTCCTTTACTGTTCTTCATTGTTCATCTTTGTTCTTCAATATTATGAATACAACTTTGTTCTATTTTAATATATTGATTATGACTATGCTCTACTTGTTATTGTTTGCGATTATATTGTTCTTAGTTTATCGAAGTTATACGCTTGGCTTAGTTAGATTGGAATTATATACATGTTTAGGATCGTATAGCGTTTATCCATCGGATCCATGGGTAAATGATAAATATTGTGTAGGCGTGGTGCTTAGACCATATTTATCTGTGATTGCACCTTATATGCCGGATCGTGGGGTGGTCCGCGATGGTGACAGCTTCGTTGGTTCTTATATAGTCCCCCTCCCGTGTGTAAGGCAGGCAGAGCAACATTATTACGGGGGAGTGATTGCTATGTTTCTCCGCTTCCTTGATCATATCACTATGCATGGGCGTAGTCCTTTTTCGCAATGATTGCCAAGTGTACTTGCACTAACTATGATATGCTAGACTTTATAGTTAAGAATAACTTAGGAAATATCCTTGTAGTTCGTCCTAATACCATGCTAATGACTTGCTAGAATATCTATTAAGGTGCTTATCATTATTATATGTGGCTAGATGATCAGATTAATTATCTTTGTCACCATTCATACTTTATCTATATTTTATGTGACACTTACCCCTGTATGCAAGAGATAGATGAATGCTCTCACTTATACATGCAATGATTGATACTCATTCCTATATTCCATTCTATAATCAACATTGATGTTAGTAATCCCTTCCCAGTGGTAAAAATATAAATAACGATACCTGGAATACTTCCCGGTTAAAATGCTACATCGGTATTAATCTGTGCGCTTGCAGATCTTATTTATTATTTATTTAGAAGAGCAGTTGCATATTTCAATACTGCGTCTCTCATGTCATGCTGGGGATGACAACTTGGCTTAAGTGGCATGAGAGATAGGTTCGGCATTTTTGGCGCCGTTATCAGAATTAGAAAATTAAGTCTACTTTTGGTAATGACGTTAAGAATGCCCAACAGGGCTCACGTTCATCCCACCGGCCTATATAAGCAGGACCTTGAACCCTGACTCAGATCATCCCAAAAACCCTAATTCATAATCTCTAGTGAGGATCAGCTGAGAGGGGTCCCATGAAAGGATCAACCTCTCAAAAGCAGCATTCAAGAGAAGATTAGTCCTCATTAGGATTAGTCTTTAGAAATAGAGAGGTAGAGAGAGGGAAGAGTTTTGGAGGAGATGCCGGCCTGTCGGTGCTCCCTCTATGGCTTGTACCTTGGCAAAGTTAACCTACGTCTGAGATTTCTCTGGTAATCAACTTCTTCTTTCTTTAAGCACATTGTTTATATTGTTCTTCTAGTTCACAATTCTTTTGAGTGCTTTAATCTATAGGACCCTATAGGTTAAAGTAGTAATTCTAGGTGTAGGTGTGGTGCTTAGACCTAGGTTACTTGTGGATGCGCCCTATATGCTGGGAAGTGTGGTAGATCACGGTCATGACAATCCTGCTAAGTCCTTTGTAGCCCACACCTCGTATATAGGCCTAGTAGGACCCGGTTGCTAAGTTAAAGAATCTTATATGGTGTCTTTTTCCTAATGCAATGTCCCCAGATAGAATAGTAGAAGACATAGCTTACTGATATTCGAACGTGAATATCTTAGCAGTTTCCTCTACACTCCTGACCTTCTCTAGTCTTATGCTACTCCGGGTTAAGTTAGACCATAGTTAACCTCACACATTTCCCTGTGGATACGATATTTAAAACCTCCGGGTGAAGTGATACAGCGGTATTCGTGTGCTTGTGGATCATTCCTTGATTATTCTGTGTGCTTTAACAAATACCAACACCCACCACTAGACTAATCACCACCAGGGTCCAAAGCACTCTAGTAAGCATCCAGAGAGGTCAAAACACGTTGGACCCAGTCCGGTCGGACCGGCCAGACCAAGCACCTGCGTCCTAAGCCCCCTCGCTCTCTCTGTCGCGCCACCTCTAGACCCGCACGCTCATGTTCAAGGCTAGGGTCCGAAGCCTGCGCCTACTGTGCTAGGCACCGTCGGACCCGCACACTATGGTCCTAAGCCCACGATCACCTGGGTCCGGAGCCTATGCACCGAACAGCAGCCACTAGGGTTAGCCACCGGACCGGTGGCCGATGGGCCAACGCTCTAGCCAGCCTGGGTTCAGCGCCCCTACTTCATCTCCAACTACTCCATTTCAAGTGCGATCTCTTCTCTCTTTCTTTTATTTTATGTGACAAGACCAAAGTGTACCAAACACTTGTGCACATGCATTAGCATTTTTAAATCATTTTGCAAGGACATGTTAGCTCACTAGAATCTAAGTGCATATGAAATGAGTTAGAACTTTTGGTGGCACTTTGATAACTGCATTTCACAGTGAATTTCTCCCCTCTTCATAGTACGGCTATCAATCCTAAACCCGGTTACACTCTCCATAGTGTCTTGACTGGCAAAACAAAATGGGCCTATTGTTGCTTATATTTTTTTGCCTTGAACCTATTTTATTTTTCTCTTTCTTTTTTTCTAAGTTGGAGCACTTATCTCATCCTTTTGGCCACCTCCATCACCATGAGTGCCTTCTAGCTCCACATCTTGGACTTGGACCAACCTATCTCAAATACACATCTAAAGCATAGGGTTAGTCCAGTAGATTTTATCAATTAGCCAAAATCAAACTAGGGCTTTCACCAAGCCCCTATACAATTAGGGTAATCCATTGGTGGGTTAATTGTACTATTATGATGCTTTTAGGCAACCCCGTTGTTAGGCCATTGTGAATCTTTTTTCTTATTATTATATTGTTTTTGTTTTTCTAATTTTTTAAACTTGGACAAAATTTCAAGTTGATATCAAAATTTCTCATTCCGTTGGAATGCTCAGATGTGAAAGCTAGATGCAAATATTAACATTATTGTGACAGTACTTTCGATTATAGAAATGGTGGACCCCTCTTGTCACTCCACTGCCGAGCGATTTTAGAAGAACGTGGCTCGAGTGTTGTCCACTACGAAAGGTCACTAGATGGGATTCCCTCTTCCTAAAGAGGGTGATGGGATTCCCTCACCCTCTTTAGGAAGAGGGAATCCCATCTAGTGACCTTTTGTAGTGGACAACACTCGAGCCAGATCGACTTTATCCTTGCAAGGAGGGAGTATAGACGTGCTTGCTTTGATTGTAAGGTGTTACTTGGGGAGTGTGTTGTCCCTCAACACAAGCTTGTGGTGGCAGACTTTCACTTTCGGTACATGTCCACGGGGACAAACGGGCCAAGATTGCGAAAATGAAGTGGTGGAAGCTTAGAGGGAAAACAGCGCAAATGTTTAAGGAGAGGATGCTAGACGAGGGGCCTTGGGAAGAAGGAGAAGATGCCAACGACATGTGGCTAAAGATGGCAACATGTGTCCGGAAGGTGGCTTCGAAAGTGTTTGGCGTGAGTAGGGGAGGCAAACGAGAAGCGAAAGACACATGGTGGTGGAATGACGAGGTGCAAAGGGCTATTAGGGAGAAGGAGTGTTTCAAGTGTCTCCACTATGACAAGAGTGCAGCCAACATTGAGGGCTATAAAATAGCGAAGAGGGTTGCAAAGCGAGCTGTGAGTATAGCAAAAGGTCAGGTGTATGATGGTCTTTATCAGCGGCTAGGCAAGAAGGAAGGGGAGGACATTTATAGGATGGCTAGAATCCGCGAGAGGAAGACAAGGGACATCAACCAAATAAAATGCATCAAGAATGGGACAGAGCGACTTCTGGTGAAGGATGAGGAGATCAAGGATAGATGGAGAGAGTACTTCGACAAGTTGTTTAATGGGGAGAATGAGGGTCCTACCCTTGAGTTGGACGACTCGTTTGATGATACCAACAGACGTTTTGTGAGGAGAATTCAGGAGGCAGAGATCGGGGAGGCTTTGAAGAGGATGAAGGGAGGTAAAGCGATGAGCCCTGATGGTATCCCCATTGAGGTGTGGAGATGCCTAGACGCCAGAGCGATAGTATGGTTAACTAAGCTTTTTAACCTTATTTTTTGGTCTAACAAGATGCCTGAAGAATGGAGGAGAGGTATATTAGTATCTATCTTCAAAAACAAGGGAGATGTTCAAAGTTGTACTAACTACCATGGGATTAAGTTGATGAGCCATACGATGAAGCTCTAGGAGAGGGTTATCGAGCATCGCCTAAGGAGAGTGACACATGTGACCCAAAATCAGTTTGGGTTCATGCCTGGTAGGTCGACCATGGAGGCGATTTTCTTATTACAACAATTGATGGAGATATATAGGGAGCAGAAGAAGAACTTGCACATGGTCTTTATTGACCTTGAGAAGGCATATGACAAAGTACCGAGAAATGTCATGTGATGGGCCTTGGAAAAGCACAAAGTCCCAACTAAGTACGTTACCCTCATCAAGGATATGTACAGGGATGTGGTGACGTTTGTCCAAACATGTGATGGCGACACCAGTGACTTCCAATTAAAATAGGACTTCATCAGGGGTCAGCTTTGAGCCCTTATTTATTTGCTTTAGTGATGGATGATGTAACAGAACCGCCCAATTTACATAAGTCCAAGTAAGATAATCACCCGCTGAAGCGAATAATCAAGCCTACTTGAACTCACATAAACCCGGTAGTCCGTGAAATCTCGAAGGATTTCAAACTTTTCCACAACAGCCAAGATCGTAGACATTTAGCGGTCACAGTTCACATGATACACCAGTTCGAAACATAATTTGATACATCGGAGTTCAAACACAAATAATTATTACAATACCAAGTCTTCAATTAAGTAACGGAAGCAAATAGTTTTAAAACCATACACGCGAACACTTAGTTCAGATACAGTGCCAGATAATGATCATAGTCCACAAAACCAATATAGGTAAGATACTTAGAGAAGATCACGCCTATGATCCGACTGCTTCACCACACAGGGTAGAAACAAGTGCTGCAGTACCCATAGAACATCTGGCCATCTGCAACAACAAGGGGAATAGAACCCTGAGTACTAGAATGTACTCAGCTAGACTTACTCGTCATAAAACCAGAAATAAAGTGACACCAAGGATCATGCAAGGCTCATATAAAATGGGCTAGCTGGACTCTTTTGCGGAAAAGCATAAGTACTAAAATAAATCATTTCCATCTTTTAGCAATATCTTATAATTATAACATGTTTACTACGTGAGCAGCTACGCTAAACAACATTTGGTTTATTTCACAACAATAGTACCATGTCCAATTATAGCCTTTCAACAATAATGCATCATGTCCAACTCCAATGTTCCATAACCATTACTACGATGACGTGGCTCAAGTCAAGTGCTCACTAACCAGGAGCGATGGCGATTTGAATTGATTTCTAACCAGCTGGCGAATTTGTTCCCCACACAAACCCCACTCACAGATCCCGTGAGTTACAAGTAACCATGGCACTTTCCAGGTGCAGTCGCGAGATCGACAATAACCAACCATACCCAGGGGCCTCCCGACTGCCAGGATGTTCAGGCCATGCCTGCCCTTGGGCTCACTTTTCGTGCCCCCGTCACACCCCCTTCAGCACCAATATTGTGCGTTAGGTCGATCCCGGCCCAAAAAGTGTTAGGCTTCGCGGTCGGAACGACTTATCCTTCCAGCTAAATGTGGGGCATGCATTCAACATAACAAGAGGGACAACAACGGTCGGTCCTTAATCGACACAGACGGAGGCACTATAGTCCAAAACCCTACAAGACTCCGTCCGTCTCCAATTTTTATCAACACTCATTCCATGATAATCCACATATGGCTAACAGTGATAAGGTAACCACCTATAGCTCGCAGGTGACAGGAAATCACCTGACTTCTACCGGTCTAAGCAGGGTTAAACATTATTGCGCACCTAGACCTAGCAGGGTGACAAGGATAGTATAAATACCAAAAGCAGGCAAGGAGTATACAATGCAGCAACGGTTGCAAACAACGCCTATACTTAATGCATCAAAGACAAAAGACGCAATAATTAATTAATTTGCAAACCGTAGGAGAGATATGCTCCGGGGCTTTCCTCATTCAAAAGCGCTCGGGCGGTGGTCCGGGCACTCGGGCAGCTCCTCGACGTCCTCCTCGGGTGCCTGCACCTCCTGTGCGGCCACGTCCTGCTGCTCCTCCTCCTCTGGCTGCTCGAACTCCGCTACCGGAAGCTCCTCCTGCGAACCTATATGATGCATATGCGTGTAATAAGTATCATGAATGCAGGTGGCGGTGTAAATGCGATGACATGGTGCGGTGCATGGTTAAACATGTTTACTGTTAATGATTGAATACGTGCAAACTCTTCTCTAGTTGGCTAGCATATACACACATCATCACATGCATCCGTTAATTAAATTGGCGACATGGCAACTGTACCAGCAGGTTGTTCAGGTTATAGAGCACATAAAAAGTAACATAAAATGATATATAACACACTGTTTAACTTAATTAAGCATGTATTAACAAATGCATATAACAGTAGCATATAATTATATTTCACATAAAATTCTGTAAAAAATACAGCAAGTAGCACATGCCAACTGGACACTACTATAAAAATTTCAGCCCAAAACAATGCATACTACATTCTGCACAAAAATGACAAAAAGCAGTCCAGAACTAGCATGAAAATATGTTGTACAGTGAAAAGTGTGAAACAACAGATTTAACATTTTTCTTAGCTACTTCTTAGCACAAGAGCAGTTCATAAAATTTTCCAGCAATTTTCCATGCATAGATTATTTACTAAAAATGCCCCAAGAATCAGCCTCTAATTAAATAAATATGCAACTTAAAATAATCCATAACAGTGGCACTTCAAACTTTTCTCACAGATAGAGCATCACCGGATCTACCCAATAAATCAAGTTTCACATTTTTCTGATAACTATTTGATTTACTACTCATTTTCTAAGTTATCAGCAAAAACAATATTAATTAAAACAGTATATAAAAGTACCATAAAAATACCAGTAAAAATACTCAAACTGTAGATCTACTCATGCATGACACTACAAAATTTGTTTCGCAATTTTTGGAACCCTAGAACTCCAGATCCACATTTTCTAAGCCTTTCTAGCATTTTCTGGAAAAAGGAAATAACATTTTCTTTAAATCGAAATCCAAAACAGCCCTAATCCGCTACGGGCACCCAAGATCGGTGCACCCTGAACCGTTCCCAACGACTGTCACGCAGGGCCCCGTGGTCAAAAGGGCACACACGTCAGCCACACTTGGCAGGGGGCGGCGCTAACCGCGGTGTTCTCGCCGATGGCGAGCTCGCCGGCGGTAGCGTCTACCCTGCCATGTTCGCCTTGATGAGGCAAGCGTGGTGGTGTGGTTAGTTTGGCTGGTGGCGAGCCGGAGGTGGCCTGCCACCGTGCGCCATGGCGCGGCGGCGCTGCTCGCCGCGGCCGGCTCTACTTCGGCAATGGCGGGGCGAGCGGGGTGGCGCATGACGACGAGGACGAAGACATGGTGCTGGTGCGCGTGACGGTGAAGCGAGTGACGGTGCGAGGTGGCGTGGCCACGGCAACCGCAGCGGTGGCACTGCTCGCCGGAGCTAGGAAAGAAGGGGGCCGGCTTGACGCCTTACCCTTGGGCTACGTGGCTTCTAGCGCGAGCACGGGGTGGTCCGGAGCGTGGCGAAGCTGGTACCGTGGGGAATCGGACGGAGATGGTGCCGACACGGCGTATTTCGCTGGTGGCGGTGCAGTGGCGTGCGGGCGAGGGCGAGCGCTCCTGCGGCGAGAGCGCGGTCGAAAGGGTTCGAATGAACCTGGACGCCTTCCGACCAGGTAGATGAAGGCGGGGCGCGGTCGGACACCACCCACAGCGGCCGGTCGATGGCGACCATGTGGCGGACGACATGGCGCGGTCAGGAGCGCGCGCGAGCGGGAACGGTAGGTGTGCGCGGCGGGGCCGGGCCGGCTTCGCGGCTGGGCCGAGAAGTGGCGCGGGCGGCCCAGGTAAGCGCCTCCTCTCTATTTTTTTTTAAATTTTGTTTTCAAAACCAGCAGCCCAAAAACACCATTTTTGAACAAGTTATAAACTTTTTCATAAAAAACTCTAAACATGAAAGTTGTAGAGAATTTTGAGAAGAACATTTTTCATGTACAAGCTTTTCCCAAATTCTAACTACTTTTTGAATTATAAAATTCAATCGAAATCAACCATTTTTGGAAATTGATTTTAAGAGTGGAATTTGTAAACTTTGTACATAGTACCCTAGGCCCAAAAATTAACCTAAGCATGAGCATAACACCTGCCAAGCCCCAACTACACATTACCATGATCTAAGCACAAGAATTAAAATTGTAGCACTCACATGAAATGATAAAGCACGTTAAAAATGCAACTCAGGTTTCCTGTTTTTCTAGTGACTGTTTCACAACATGTTGAGCATGTAATTAGTTTAAGGATGATGCTCATGCTAATGCAATGACATGTTAATGCTTGCTTAACACCCAGGGTGTTACAGATGAGGTCACAAGGGACATACAAGGTGATATCCCTTGGTGTATGCTCTTTGCTAATGATATGGTGCTAGTTGACGACAGTAGGGCAGGGGTTAATAGGAAGTTAGAACTATAGAGGCACACGTTAGAGTCGAAATGGTTCAGACTTAGTAGGACTAAGACCGAGTACATGAGGTGCAATTTCACCGCGACTAGGCATGAGGAGGGAGACGTTAGCCTCGATGGGCAAGTGGTGGCCAAGAAGGATACTTTTCGGTATTTAGGGTCGATGCTACAAAAGGATGGAGACATTGATGAAGATGTTAGGCATAAAATTTCAGCCGGCTGGTTGAAATGGCGTCAAGCATCTGGCATCTTCTGTGACAAAAGGGTGCCTCAGAAGCTGAAAGGTAAGTTCTATAGGACGGCGATTCGCCCGGCGATGTTATATGGTACTGAGTGTTGGCCTAAAAAAGGCGACATGTCCAGCAATTGAGTGTAGCAAAGATGCGTATATTGCGTTAGTGTTGTGGGCACACAAAGAGGGATAGAGTCCGGAACGACGATATTCAGGATAGGGTTGGGGTGGCACCAATTGAAGAGAAATTGATTCAACATCGGTTGAAATGGTTTGGACATGTCCAACGGAGGCCTCCTGAGGCTCTGATACGTGGTGGGGTTCTAAAGTGGGCCGATAATGTAAAGAGCGGTAGAGGTCGACCTAAACTAACTTGGGACGAGTCCGTTAAGAGAGACCTGAAGGAGTGGAATATCTCTAAGGATTTAGCTATGGACAGGAGCGCTTGGAGACTGGCAATCAACGTGCTTGAAACATGACCTCTTTCTGTCTTGTGCCTTTTATATCTCTTTATGTGTCTCTTTATTTCTCGTCTCTTTTGAGTTTCATCTCTAGCCTACCCCAATTTACTTGGGACAAAAGCTACGTTGTTGTTGTTACCCAAAGCATGCGAATTTTTTTTTGAAAAACAGTGTGTAGTGCCTGACTTGAGGAGATTTTTTTTAATAACACGCAAACAAGGTCAGTGCTACCGCATTAAGAAATGCACGGCTCGGTCTTCTAGGGTTAGGTGCATTGCATCGGTGAAACAATAAGAATGGGCAATTGTTGATTAAACTACTCTTTTTTTTTTGTTTGCATATTTTCTAGCAACCAATTGCTGTAAAGAAATGCTCTCAAGAATTGAATTAGGATGGCGTTTGGTTTCCTAACCGGAACGTGAACAGAATTGGAAACAAAATAACGGGGGGAGTGGCGGGGGACCAATATTCCCTGATTTTGTTTGGTTGCACATTGTAAAGGTAACGAATACCAGAGAGTCGTCGAGTCTTCGAGCGGGGAAGACGGAGGCCGCGACGTAATGGAGATGAGGGCCGGCGTGGGGCGGTATCACAAATGAATAGAGCGTAATCTGATTACCCGGTACTTATATCTTATAACGGACTGGGCTGAACCAAGCGCTTGTATCGTTATCTTGTCCCGGAAGTAATTAGATTGCGTTACATTTTGCGGAACCAAACGCGTCGTAGGTGGTGATGCCCTTTCATGGCCATGAAAAGTCGTCATGGCCGTCCCAGTTATTTTCATGGCCAGTGGTTCAAATCAGCATGCAGGCTACGGATTTTTATTATTTATACATCTTACTCGAAGCGGCCAGCTGCCCAGCTCAAACGATCCAGTGGTTCAGATCTGCGCGGGATTAGGCCTAAAATCGCTTCCAACAGACTCCCCAAAAGAAGCTCCAAATTTACTAGCTCACAGATCGAGTTCAGTCTGCTAGAATAGGCTAGGCAGTCTGGCTCGCCATCAGAAAATCCCGCGCACTTGGCGACTCCTTCCCGCGCGCGCCTTGTGCTTTTCCCAGCAGCGTCCCAGGTCCATGTGGATGAGTTCTCCCAAATCGAAGTGGGTGGTTCTCCGGTTTGATACAGAGAGCAGGTTTGGTCGCACATGTTCACACATTCACACCCTGTTCGTTTGAGCTATTCAGCGGAATTAGCAGGCATCTAATAGTGTTTTTCTCTCACAATAAACCAGCGAACAGTACTTTCAGCCACAATAAACCAGCGAAACGAACAAGCTATCAGACTTCAGAGCCCTGGTAGGTTTTACTGTGGTAAAAAAAACTGACAAAGCTGATGCACTAGCTCAGAACTGATCCATGTAAACAAATGCTAATATCAAATTATCAATGCACTAGTCGACAGGTTGGGCTGATTATCAAATTGACATGTCAGCTTTGTGTGCTGAAGCCTGATAGTTCTGCTTCTCCACACTGATGTTTGTAGTGATAGTTTTGCTTCAAAAGATTTTACATGGCTGCACCTTTCAGACTTCAGAACTCAAACTCATCGCCATCATCCGAAGTCGACGATTTTTCCTTCACGGCCGGGCGTCCTCTGCTGGTGGCCACGGCCGGCTGGTGGTGTGGGCACAGGCGGCGGCCGCTTCCAGCAATAGGCAACAATGCCTGCTTTGGCTACCAGCCGGTCGCACGTGGCTGGAATGCCAACCCTGGCCGCGTGTATTTTCTTGGCCGTGGCCGGCCACCAATGCTCACGGAGCGGCCATGGACGGCGAAGTATTCTGGCGGCGGCAAAGTCGTGACCGACGAGGCTGTCGCTTTTGCTGTAGATTTATAAATAATTTTTAATAAGCATACATATAAATAAATCTATAACTAAGTTATACATGACCTAATAAGTATGAAATTTTTACTATAGTTAGACAATAAAAATTACAACTATGAATTAATTATAGAAAAACATAGATCTAAAACTACAACAAAAAATTTGTACTAAAACATACCATATTATATGTTCACTGTATAGATTTACTCATGTGGAGTCCAACAAAATTGAATTTTTTATTTTATCATTTTTTCTATGATTTATTATGATTTTTAAAGATTTAGCCGAAATAAATAAATAAAAAAGACAAAACCGCCTTTGAAAACCGCTTATAACCGGTCAGGGAGGTAAAACGAACAGGTTTAAAAGTTCAAGGAGGTGGTTTACCCGGTTTTAGAGTTCGAGGAGAAAATCAGACTTTCGCAAAAATTGAGGCAAGTAATGTGGATTTTTTCCTTATTCTGCGTTCACTAGGTCAGCCCATCTTTCAGAGTGTACGTTTTTTTCCTTTTCAAAAAGCTCATTTTGACCCCCCCCCCCCCCCCCCAAAAAACTTCTTTTAAAGTTTTGATTTACCATCGTCAGTCGAAAAACCAGATTTCTGACCTTCTTTTCATTTTTGAACTGTTCAAAATTGCTCCCTAGACGGTTTCGATAGTTGACAGCCACCAGAAATGTAAATCGAACTATATTGATAATCTAGTGAGTCAAATAGACTTTCTAAAAAAACTTATAGAAATATTTAGTAGAAAAAAATTCAAATACTTTCTCTTGAAAAATGTTATGCAATTAAAAATCCTAAAATGTCATCTAATCTTATAACATCAATAGAAATTTTGTTTAGCTCCAACAAAATGTAAAACCGACTTCAAGTTTTTTCTGAAAATCATGATCTATCCTATGGAGCTAAGCTTGAAATTATTTGAATATTACATGGTCTCTTTTTGGTGTTTATTATCTATTAGTACATGGTCTCGTCATAATTAGTTAACGTTGATGATAGTTTGAATACAAGTATCGCCTGTACAGACATGCTCATGTTATTATTATTATTATTATATACACATGTTATTGTTACTAGCAAATATACCCGTGCATTGCAATGGGAAAAAATACCAAACATTTAAAAAAACAAGGACCGAAATAATACATATATTTCTTTATATTTTACTCTTTGTATAAGACTTCATCTAGAATTGTGCTTGAAAAGATATTTGTTAGACTAAATTGAACATCCACAGTTTGATTGATTAAACCATATCGACTGAGCAAGGTTGTAACAATAAGATACATTTTATTTCTAATTAAAACTATACCAATAGTTTGGTGATGAAAAAAATATATTTATTAAAGAAGAGACCAAGGTCTTAAAAGCATATAATATTATTATATTTATTATTATATTATTATTGATATTTATGGGGAATGACTAAATTAGAATAGAAAGTTGAAAACTAAGATTGAAGTGTATGCTTATAAAGCCTGGATAAAGAACGGACGAAATCAGTTCGAACATGGACGCGTGAAAGAAAAAGAGTGTATCTAGTCTGGACGAGCTTTCGATTTGATCACTGTTTTTGTTAAAGAAAAAGATATGTTTGGTCGAGACTGTGCTCGCGACGAGCTCGTGACGTTCAATGCTAGCACACCAATGGCTTCTTGCCAGGGCTATAACTATTGAAAAGCAATGTACCTATAGTATTTTTCATCTCAACCTGACAGTAGCAGCTCAAATGGTTTATTTTAAGATAAGCCGAACATGTCATTTTTTTATGAGTAAATGACATTATTCTAACTCGTCAAACGTGCCGGCATGCCTAGCACAAGAACTGGCGCAGGTGCCAGCGTTGTCTCTCTCCTCTTAGCCGTGCAGTTTTCTCGCTTCTCCTTTTCCTTTTTGTGTGATGTGATTCGGATTGTTTTGCTTATTATTGATTGATTCTAAGCTAATGCACGTAGAGGAGGACTTGGTCTTTTGCCGAGCACCCACACCAATGCATGTGGTAGGACTGGTCTCTTTGCCAGACATAAACTTTGGATTGCGGGCGTCAACGCAAATTGTGTACGTATTATGTTATAGGAAGCAAGAGCAACTCCCGAGAGGGGCTAAAAATAGACAAGAAAATTTGTAATTTAGCCATTCTTTAAAATATAAATCTCTCTAAAAAGCTAGACCATTCCAACAGCCTATCTAAATATGTCGCTTACTAATCCTTCAGCGCCGCATGCCAAGTTCGCGTGCTTGATGGCCACTCACGGGAAACAAGATCCGCCGTCCGCTGGTGCGGGAATGGCGAGAGCTACGCGGGAAGAGGCGCGCAGAGGCGGATGGCGAGCAGCTGCGGGCTGCGGCTCGCTTTTTTTACCCAGTGAGAAGTACTGAATAGATTGCTTGGTATTTTGGAACAGCAAAAATTTTGTGAAATTATCTAAATTTGGACTTCATAACACAAATGGCTTGTCAGTTGGAGTTGCTCTAAAAAGCCGGATTGAAAGAGACGTTTTGCTATATAGAAAATAAAATAAGATTTTTTAATTTATTTTCTATTTGAATTAGGATTTCTATTCATATTCAATTTATTCAATTCGTGAAGAGATCTATTTGTCCTAACTATCTAGACATGAGTCAAATGACATGTTCGGAAATTATTATTATTAGATGGAGGAAACTCTAAACTACCGGTAGCCAGGGGGAGGTGGACGAAAAAATGACCGGAAATTATTATTATTTATTATTAGGTATAGAGTATAAATATAGACATGAGTCAAATGGACTTTCTTAAAAAACTTGTAGCAATTTTTATTAGAAAATATTCAAATACTTTTTCTTGAAAAAAGTTACGCAATTTAAAACCATAAAATCTTATCCAAATCTTATAACATCAGAAGATTTGTTTAGCTCCAAAAAAATGTAAAACCGAATTTAACTCCCCCCCCCCTAAAGATCATGATCTATCCCATGGTGGTAAGCTTGAAATTATTTGAATATTATACGGTCTCTTTTTGGTGTTTATTTGTCAGTAGTACATGCTCTCGTCATAATTAGCCCACGTTGATGATAGCATGAATACATGTATCGCCTCTACAGACATGCTCATATTATACAAACACAAACAATATACACATACGAATCAGGGCAATGTATCAGGTGGAACCCGGATCACTTGTGCAAACTTGGAAACTCAAGACCATATGATGTTGATCCAAGGGGCGTAGGAGGATTGGGTAATTCTGCGTTTAACCGCCCGCTTCTAATCATACTTTTGCAAATCCCCCCTTCCACTCTCCCGTGTGCCCCCTTGTATCAACATCGTGTGTGATCTAGATTAAAAGTTTTTAAGTTTACACAGGTAGTCCGATTTCCACCTGATACGTTGCCATGAATCAGATGGCATAAACAGGACGTGGATGCAGCGAAAAGTACTTGGCAAACGATGAAGCGGGATGAACGTGACGGCAGAGTTTCTTTTCTCTTGGGATTTGATTCGAGGGGAGAAGAGGAGCTCCGTGCTTTGCTTCCCTTCCCGGGCATTCTGAATCTGTGGACAGGGCACGTGGTTCGTGCTCGTGGAGTAATAATACAGTAATAAAAAATAATCCTACGATGAGATGATGATCTACGGCAGGCAGCATGAGCAGCCGTGTCATTAGCGATGAAAACGGACGGAAACGGACGGAAAAACCCTATTTCTACTTCCGTTTCTATATTTTTTGGCGGAAACGGGATCGGGTTCGGAAAATGCGGGTTCGAAAATAGAATCGGAATATGCGGACATTCGGAAACGAACAAATACGGATGAAGAGCCGGAAAATTAAATTAAGATCACATAATATAATATTCTCAAAGTATACATATATAAAGTCATGTAATAATATATTTAAAGTTTAATATTCATTTACATGCTATGTACATGAACATAACATGCATATTTGGTGATTCGTAGTTATATTAACATAACATAAGGACATGTAATTGTTGAACATGTTGGGCATAGATTGAAAACGGGATAAAAACAGAATAAATACGGGTCTATTCCATATTAAAACGGGATTACTCGGAAACGGACGGAAAACACCATTTTCTACTTCCGCAAATACGAAAACGGGATCTCGCAAATACGGAAACGGACGGAAAAATATAGAAAACGGAACGGGACGGTACGGGAAAAATTCCGTCCGTTTTCATCCCTACGTGTCATCCACATTCCACCTCCTCTGCTCAACCACCACCACCGCCAACGTCCCAGGCCCAGCAGCAGCGGGAGCTCCCCCGTCTTCCTCCTCCTCTTCAGCCAGGGTCCAGGTCGGGCTTCCTCCCGGCCGCCGCGCCAAATCCCGTCTCGCTCCTCCGCTTCGCTGCGCATCCTCAGGTACGCCCGCCCTCCCGCCTCCCTCGGATCCCCCCTCTTCCTCTCCTCTTCGAATCAACCATACCAGTAGGGGAGGAGGAGACGTGTGCCCGCCTTTTCCATTTCATATATGGCGAGAACAATCCGGCCGCTAGATCACTGGATCCAGTTCGTTTCTTCCTCCTTGGGATGATGGAACGGATGCCACCCTGGATCCCGTTAGTCTAGGTAGCATTGCGATCTGCAGATGGCATCAGTCGCTCCCGTCCGTTCCTTTCTCGCCTTTCTCCGGCCGGGACCCCATCTGCAACGGGCAACGGCATCCACATCCACGTCTTCTCACCCTCCTCCACAGCTTTAGCAGTGATGTCACTGATGATGTTGATGATAGGATTCGTCGTCCTCTCATTCGGCCCTTGGGATCTAGTAGCACACATCCCTTTCTCTTCTCTCCAGTTATTTATTAATATCTTCCATATCCTACTTGGGGGTTGCTTATCTACCACTAATCCATCACTCTTCTCTGCCTCTCACTCCTCTCATGTCAAATCCATGCCCAGGAATGGAACTCGGCGCCAGCACTGCCCTGTACCCTCTGCACCGCTGCAAAACCATTTACCTGGTACTTCCTACTTTCTCATCCATACTGAATTGCACAACAGGCAAGGGAGGGATACAACAACAGGAAAAAAAATGTTGGGTATGTATGTATGACTGCTCGTTCAAATGTGTAGGTCAGGCATGCCCAGGGCATTCACAATGTCGCAGGCGAAAAGGACTTCGGCGCCTACATGTCACATGACCTCTTCGATGCTCAGCTCACTCCTTTGGGTTGGAGCCAAGTAGGATTCTGCTCTTTCTTTTCCATGAATTAATCAACTTGTTCTCAAGCACTGAAATAGTAACTGACAAATTTTACTTGGTCCTAAACCTAACAAGGTAGGTCCAAATTGCGTATGTTTATTCCAATAACAAATGCTTGCTAAGCAGTAATACATGTAGAATGAGCCATGGAGATTATTCTGTATGTTACCCTTTCAAATTAGCACATACAGCATCACCCATTTATGACAAAATAGATTAACCATGGAAATAATTCAAGTGGAAAAATATAAAAGTACCATCATATCTTGATGCCTTACTGATTTTCAACTATTTTCACCTCACTTCATATACGATATACCATTTGTCATCAATAATCATGTCTCTACTTTTACAAACCTACATTTTGATAGAAGGCTTCATAGTCCTAAGACAGGTGTGGGTGTGGGTGTGGGTGTGGGTTCTACTTTTCAAGAATAAGAATGAGGAATAGAATCTCATTCTTGTGTTCATGCTAACAGAAGAGCGGATCCAATACACATACATAAGGCATTGGTTCTTCTTAACAGTGATGGCTATCCATTTAAATCTTCAGGTAGCACCACCAGATCTTCAACAAGGTGGAAATTCTCGTATAGTATAATAGTAGTAGTTGGCAGTAGATCCTACAACATTAAGGTTTTCAACGGCAACTCTGATTGCGCCCCATCTCTACTCTGAGAAAACTCAGATTCACAATAGCGGAAAAGAAAAAGGAAGGGGCTGGTCCGATTAGACGGATCATTTTAGAAAAATGCAGCTGTGGAAGTTACACGCTGCCATATGAATATTAAATATATATATTTATGTTTAAATTTTTCCGTCATGCTTGCTGTCTTCGCTACTAATTTCCTTGGCCAAAGGATGGAGAGATTACCTCCTGTATGCCATGAACTGTATGCTGGCACCAACATAAGGCATTTCTAATGCCTGTGCCGTTGGCACCAAGTTCTGATGGAATTTATTTCCCCTTCACCAGTCTCCAACAATAACATCTTTTTTACACTCGCAAGACCAAGGTCTTGTGCGTTGATGAATTGGGATGCTTCTGGTGAAACTTTTGTAGCTGATGGTGTTTCATGATTTTCAAGATGATTTTGATGTTAAATTCCAAGTTTCATGTCTAATTCTGTACGTTAGCTGAGGAGCCATCACACAGTTGTTTCCATATGACATTTTCAAGATTCATAAATTGTTGACTTACCTCCAATTTGTAGGTCGATGGTCTGCGGGCGCATGTGAAGAAAAGTGGGCTTGCAGAGAAGATTGAATTGGTTATTTCTTCCCCTTTACTGAGGTATAGTCTGGTCTTAATATATTTCTGTGCGCTTTTACTGTTATAGATCCTCTGGTAGTCTTCCTAGTATTTGAGTTCTCTTTAGTTTTGGCATTGCTAACTTTTGGGAACGCATTTTGTCAGCTTCTAAGATAACTTGTAGCTCTGCTTAAAACAATTGACTAGGTTTTTCTTGCTAAGATATTTTCCTTTTTCTTGAACTGAACATGGTATTTGGATGGTCTTTAGATCTGTCCATATACTGTGGGCCATAGGGCCTATTTGAGACTTTGACTTGTATGTCTGTGGTTTCCACAGTGAAATAAACTGTTGTACAATAAGCTACACACAATTGGCATTAGTAATGCATACAAATACATGACTTTAATTAGAAGTGCAATTTATAATTGGCTCTTTTCGGATAGTCAAAACTGTGTTGTGCCACATCAGGACTGATGGCTAAGTAAACTTCTGTGATTTGGACTTGCGTTCTTCATTCTTGTGTACAAGGTTGGATTTTGTATAATGAGTAAACATAGCGTCTGGGATTTCATTTGTTTATTTATGAACTGAAACTATGAAAACAATTTCAGTAGTTTGATTATTATATTTGCGTATGGAATGTCGACACATTAAGAAATATTTCAGTATAACCCTGGTGCATGGTTTTGCGTGCTCGACTACTACAGATCAAATTATGAAACAACTGTTCATGAAAATAGTTTGACAACTTCGATTAGTATATATGCATATGGAATGTCTACAAATAATGAAATAAAACAACATATCTGTATAATCCTGCTGCTTGGTTTGCATGTCTCATGTATCTAAGATCTGGTTACTATATTCTAGTACAGTTAAATGGCATATTTTTTCCTTTCATGTGAATACTTACTCAATCTGTATCAATTATATATTTTCAGTAATCAGACCTCTGATTGGGGGCATATATACTGTGAGGTTATATTGCAGTTGTATGAACTACTGGATGACCTTCATCATATTTCACTTGAATCTGACAGGACTATGCAAACTGCAGTTGGGGTCTTTGGTGGTGAAAAGTATACTGATGGTGTAAATTCACCTCCACTAATGGTTGAAAATGCCGGACATAGTGGACGTCCGGCAGTTTCAAGTTTGAACTGCCCCCCATTTATTGCAGTTGAAGGCTGCAGAGAGCACTTGGTACTTGCTTTGCTTTGTTAAGAACACATGTGAACAGACCTGGTTATGATGTTGTTGTACACTTGTAGTTAACACTTCATCTACATTGGTTTGTGACAACATAAATGCTTTGATTTGTTCCCATTAGTTTCTTCACTTTAGTAATGAATTTATGATCTTTTTCGATGTACTATTTTACCATTTCATGTTTTGTTTGATTTCTGTTAAATCAGGGTGTCCATCCCTGTGACAAGAGGAGGAGCATAACAGAATACCGGCCTCTCTTTCCTGCCATTGATTTTTCGTTGGCAAGTCTCTCCTATTGTCCATTCATGTGCCATTTCTTGGGCATTGCATTTCTTCTGTTGTTTCCAACTTCCAATAGTGTATCATTCAGATATGTATTTGCTTTATTTACAGATAGAGAATGATGAAGATGTTCTTTGGGAACCAGATGTGAGAGAAACAAATGAGGCTGTCGCATTGAGGGGTATGAAGTTCTTGGACTGGTAAATTTCTTTTCTAAGATCAATTAAGCTTTTCTATGAATATATGACCATGAAACATGTTACTTGTGTTTTGTATGTAACATCAAAGAAACAATTTCTTTACGCTTTTCTCTGAATATACACTTGTTTTTTGCATGTATAAGTTGATGTGGTATTAGTTGTAGCATTGTTATACCTTGACCTTGAACCTTGACTTTTCATTCTGGATGTGGTGTGTAGGTGTCTGCTGTTTCGGTTGCCTGTGTCTGAGCCCTGTGTGTTCAGTTTGGCGGGCAATAGTTGGTTTTTGGGTCTCAAACTTGTCATATGGCATGAAACCTCTGTAATTTTGTTGCTTATCAGTAATGAAATTCATTTCGTCCGTGAACCGTGATGGGAAAAAAACATCAAAGAAACAATTTGTTCACTCTAGTGGCATTCAGTGATGGCATGCTTAGCATTTTGGTCATGAATATCTTTGGTTAGGAATAAGTCAAATCATTTTCTTTTCATGGAAAGATTTTTTGTTCATCTTGGCTTTCAAGTTACGGCCTGGCATCTTCATATAAGTTTATGCCTAGCTCATAAATTAGACGATGTTTACACTAATTAAGACTGATGTGAGTGATGCTGAGTGTTGAATTTATTGGAGTGGATATACCGCTGCCTGAGGCTGCTTCCACTATGCTTTGTACTAATTATTTTGTGCTAGTTTCCATGTACCGATGAACTTTCACAGAGTTGAATACTTTGTATTAGAAAGGCTCTAATGCAGGAAACAGCAGCCTATTGCATGTAGGCCCCTGTAAAGGCAGTTTAGCTTGGTCCATGAGAGCACTAGTTACTCTATCATAAGAGCATCTCCAAGAGACATTCTAAATTTCATGTTCCATATCTTCATTTAGCTATCCACTTCATAAAAATTCTTTATCCATAATCCAACATACTCCAACAGACTAGCTATATCTCTAAGAGAAAGGAATGGAATTTGGAGCAATGCAAACATGGCACTAGCTGTCAGCCTCATACACCAAGATAGCAAGGCAGGCCGGCTAGCCAAATTTAGCTCGCGAGGCTTACGGGATAGCATGTCGAATACGATAGCAATCGCATTGGCTAGTCTGTTGGAAGCCAATTTTCTAGAATTTTAGCTAAAAATAGTAATAGCAAGTTATATAGCAATTCTCTTGGACATGCTCTTATGGCTGGATTCATTTGCCCATTGTTTGAACATACTTTCAGGTTGTGGACAAGAGAAGAGAAAGAGATAGCTATTGTCAGTCACAGTGGTTTCTTGTTTCACACCTTAAGCATGTACAGCAAGGAGTGCCATCCAACCGTAAGAGACGAAGTTAGCAAGCAGTAAGTGTCTTGACATTGACTTCTGTTTTCCTTGGTATCTGTTAACTAACTCACTATCACACATTCACACCAGTGGCAATGTCCAAAGCGACAGAAATATAGTACTACACATCATAGTAGTATATCCACAGGTTAACTTTTTTAGTTCCCTGTTTTTTTCTCTGTGCCTCACTATAGTGATCCTTGCGCTACAACTTAAAATATTTAGTCATGTTTAGATGTAGTAGAACTGTAGAAGGATGTGTCCTAACTTTCAGTTGGTGTTCTGCAGCTTTGCAAACTGCGAGCTACGGTCAATGGTGTTGGTTGACAGAAGGTCAGTTTTGCCACCTCATTTGTGGATATGGCGTGTGCTGCTCTTGTTTTGTGATTATTTTTGCAAATATACATGTAGTTTGGCCTTCATTTGTTATCCTAATAAAATAATATTTTCCACGATGCAGCATGCTTGGGTCATATTCCCCAAGATTCAACTACCCCGGCAAGATTCCAGCCGGACTAGATATGCCTAGTGATATTGCAGATAAGAAGCACCTTGAGGAAGCTCAGAAGAACTGAGGCAACCTCAAAAGCATTGATATGACTTCATTATCAAGCCATTCTGACGAAGCTTGCTTTGAAGAGGACAAGCTAAAAGGGCATCTACAGATAGGGCTTACATTACACATACCATTTTGTTAATCGAGATGAATTAGGCAGCAGTGTATTAGCATGTCTGCTCTATTGTCTCAGCCTATATTGAGATTCAGGGTATTCGACTAGGATCATCTATTTATGGTAATAATAACCGGATCACCTACATTCACCAGGTGATACATGGACACATGGCGAAATTTTCTTGGTCTCCTAGTTGTTCTAGTCTAGGATAAAACCTAGGGGTTGCTCTGCTCTTGTCCACGCTATTCTGGTTTCTGATGGATGGTGATAAAACCGATCCATGTATGGTTTTGGCTTGTGCAGATTAAATTTGGTGGATGGGTTCGTTGTATTATTGCTTGCTTATTTTTACTGATTTTCTGTTGTTACATCAGTATTCAAACGCAGTGATGCAGGTGAGCCAGCAGGACTAACGTGAGGTACGAAAATGCATCATTGCATATGGTTTTATGACCGGTAATGCTGGAAGTCAGACGTCAGTCCTCGCCCGATGTCCCTGTTGGTGGACCTGACATCCAATAGTTACCATTCTTATCCGCTCCTTCCACTCCCCGCCCGTCATCACAGATTAAAAAAAATCATGCATTGCCGTGACTCCGTTTACCATCGGCTTTGCTGTGGCTCCTGCACGCCTCCCTCTCTGTCATGCCTCTCGCCGGCCTTCCTCTCCACCGTCGTTGTGCCCGCACCGCAACGGCGTGCTCCCCCATGACCGCTCCGCCGCGGTGTGCTCGCCGCGCGAGGCCGCACCACCTGACTAATGTTGTCGCCTCCACCGCGTGCACCCTATCGCCAGGGGTCGCACAGTCCCCGCCTGTTGCCATCCTCCTTGTCCACCGTGACCGCATAGCCGGGGTCCCATTGTGCCATGCTTTGCCCACCTGGCCGCTATGTTTTGCTGAAAGCGTATGTTTCGAGTGTTTTAAATGTTTCAGATGGATGTTGCAAAGTAAATCGGGATGTTGCATATGTTGCAATGGTTGTACACGTATGTTGCAAAGGTCTGTTACCAATGTTTCATCTATGTTTTCTGGACGTATGTTGCAAATGTGTTTATCTGGATGTTGCATATGTTTCACACATACGTTGCATGCATTTTATCTGGATGTTACGTATGTTTGCAATGGTTTCCAAGTGTTTCAGAAGCAAGTGTTCATCTGTCTTCAGACGTATGCTGCAACTATTGTATTTTGATGTTTCTAAAGCAGATCGAGAATTGTATCTCTCTTCCTCGTCTTCTGCTGCATCATCTCGGTGTGTCCTCCCGACGTCGGCAGGGCATCCATATGACGCCGCGGCCGGGTCCTTCCGAATCGGAGGCGCCGCCCCTTCCCCTCTTGTCGCTCGGGCGGTGCGGGCCCGCGTGGAGCGCGCGAAACGAAGTGCAGTGCGCTGGCATCCGTCTAGACGTCCAGACACTAGCACTGCCGTTTTATGACTGATTTTGACTATGTGATTGGGTTTGTTGGGTTTGTAAGTATACATAAGAAGATAATATCATTATAAGAAGTTGATACTAGAATGCCATAAATTCTTATTTGAAGTGTTGAATAATAATTTTAAAAAATGTGAAAAATGATACTACAAATCACAGCTTAGATAGGCCGCTTTTGTCCGGGGCATTCTAGCCCTGTACTGTACATGTGATATTTTTTATTAAAAAAGGGAGGGTTGTGGCAGAGGGAGAAGTGATGATGACCCGGAATCGAGATGCATGCATGAGTGCATGTGTTAATCTAAATGTTGATTACTGTCAGAAGCAAACAAGATTGTTTGGCGTGTTGTGTGGGTCACTGCGCCGCCTGGGGCGCTGGGGTGGCCAAATATAATCCGTATAGTCTATAGACAGATTACTGCCGCCGCAGTGAGCATAATTAGGCATCATTGTCGCAAGTTAGGGTAAAAAAACATAAGCCTATCCAAGAAGCGGACAAGCGGCGGTGGAGGATTATAGTATACTTCTATATATGTACAGTATGGTATCTGAAGAAGGTCTAAAAGTACATCTAGAATTGTACTTATACTCCCTTCGTTTTTGCCAATGCTACAGAGACCAAGAAGATGATTAATTATTCTAATTTTCAACAGCTGCGTGATTAATGCTCCATCGATTATCCCTTGCTTCACCTCTCACTTTTGCATGCAAATCCAACGGCTGTTAAAGGCTTCTCCGCCTGATTGGGGCGTGCCCACTCCATGCGGACACAAATACGACAGTTCTTTCCCAAAAGCCAAATACGACATTTTTTAAAAAAAACGGAGGGAGTAGTAGCTTCTTCCGCAGTCCAAGGTGTGTAAACAAGGCCTAACTAAAGGCGCGTTCTAGAATTGTACTTTCTTTTTTAGACTAGAGACACACATAGTAAGTTAGGCAATTACCGGTCCTAATGCAATGCAAGGAATATACATTTTGTCCCTGATTTGGTCTGTGTGTGTGGAGGCGTGGTTGCACACACAGACACAGGCACTCACACATTGCACCCATACATGGAGGTAGGCGAATTTTTTATGACGGAGTCACGTATGGAATGAGGCCTTGTTCACTTACTACAGCAACCCAAAATATTTCCTCTTCCACCCATCACATCAAATCTTTAAACGCATGCATGAAACATTAAATGTAGGTAAAAAATAAAACTAATTGCATAGTTTGTCTGTAAAGTTCGAGACGAATCTTTTGAGTCTAATTAATCCATGGTTGGACAAATTTTACCAAATAACAACGAAAAGTGCTACAGTAACTTTTCACCCCAACTTTTCCCATCTACACACCCTGAAGACCACGTGCGGTGCGGTAGGGTCATGGGTGCCGTGCCGTGCCGTGCCGTGTCGGAACATGATGCATGGTAATTGCAGCAACTGTACTACACTAGTAGTTGTCCTATTGTTTGTCTCTGACGATTGACCAGTCCGGTCCTGGGCAGGACAGCCCATGGAATCAATCAATCAGTGCCTCAACGGGGCGCCAGTAAGCAGCCGACAACGCAGGCCATGTTAGAGCATCTCTATCCTAAATTTTCCTCTAAAAACAGTATGTTTTTCAACTCCTAAAAAGATATTAGGAGTAAAAAATAAGGTCATCTCCAATAATTTTCAACAAATAGCTTCTAAAAATTAAATTTTAAACCCAAAAGGTCTTTTTTTTCAGCATCGTTTTTTCTCCACGACCTCGCTGCGTCGCGCGAAACCCTCAGTTGCTGGCGCGCCGCTTCGGACCCCTTCCTCGAGCTG
The DNA here is from genome assembly GCA_022457205.1 of Saccharum spontaneum. Classification (NCBI taxonomy): domain Eukaryota; kingdom Viridiplantae; phylum Streptophyta; class Magnoliopsida; order Poales; family Poaceae; genus Saccharum; species Saccharum spontaneum. The sequence continues at coordinate 2,359,640 of CM039600.1, forward strand.
CAGCATGATTCCTCCGTCTACCATGCCAAGTTCGTCCTTTTGCTTCTCGATTTATCAGAAAAAAAAGGCAGCGACCTCCTCTCTCGACCCTTCTTCTCGATTCCTCCGAGGACGGCCTCCGCTGTCCGCTCCTCGGCCCCGGGGGTGCACCAGCGCTGTCGCTGGACTTGTCCAACGCGTGCTTCTACGTCCATGGCGCTGCGGCTGGCTCTGCTGCGTCTGCCTGTGGTGGACGCTGTGAAGTAGAACGGCGAAGGGAAGAAGATACCGCACCACGAGCGAGATCGCTCGGGTGGGGAGGATACGCGCGATGACCACGCGCGTAACTTTACGCGCTTTCGAGGAGTTTTTGTCGAGTCTAAAAGATCAGGAGTATATATTAGGAGTCGTTGGAGAAGAGTTTTTCTCTATTTTTCTAAAAAACAAGGATTAGCACGATGTTTAGGGAACTTTTGGAGATGCTCTTACGTCCACCAAATTTCACTATGCAAAAAGAATATTCTCATCACATCAAAATATCGGCACATATATAAAGTACTAAATATAGATGAAATCAAAAACTAATTGTATAGTTTTGTTGTACTTTGCGAGACGAACGTTTTGAGCCTAATTAGTCAATGTTTAGATAATTTTTACCAAATACAAACGAAATACTACAGTACGCTACAGTGACAAAATGCCAACTTTGGATGTCCAAAGAGCTTGTTTAGTTCCAAAAAAGTGAATCCAAAAAAGTGCTACAGTACCTGCCACATCAAATCTTACGGCACATGCATGGATTACTAAATGTAGACGAAAGAAAAAACTAATTACACAGTTTAGTTGTAAATCACGAGACAAATCTTTGAGCCTAATTAGTCCATGATGGGACACAAATTGCCAAATAAAACGAAAAGTGCTACAGTAGTCGAACCCAAATAATTTGGCCAACTAAACGGACCCAAAGTTGAACAAGGCCGCAAGGAAAAATGACGAGTCCGGTCCTGTAGATCGCTCGCAGGATTTCCTATTTCCTGACGCAGATCCATCGGATGGACGTGGACAGACAGCTGGAAGCGATAGTTGTACAGGCGGCATGTCTGCATGCAGATCCCCACCCCCCAACCCGCACGCAGCGCCAGAACGGTCAGCAGTGGCTCCTGCATTTTCGCCAGTTACCACCGAGGGCCTCGCACCTCCCGCCCGCCCGGTTCCATTCCCATTCTGCCATCCGCGGCCGGCCTCCCAGCAAAGCATATGCAGCGTCAGCCGTCACGGGTCAAGGCAGCGCAGGCCTCCGTCGTCGCTCGTCGCTGGCTGCAACCAAAACCCTCCTCCTCCTTCCATTCCGTCCTCCTCGCCTCGCCGCCGCCGCTGCTAATACCTACCGTGCGTCCTGATCTGCTCTTCCATTCCATTCCATTCCATATGGATCGTCGTCTAACCTCGCTCGCTCCATGCATGTTTTAATTTCTCATCAGCCATCCAATCCAAGGATCGATCGACTTAATGGAGCCCGGTGCTGCTGCCACTGCCATCTACCCTCTGCACCGATGCAAAACCATACACCTGGTTCCTCCTACTCCATACTCTGCCTCCCTCGCATGCATATGCCTGTCTGCCTGCGTGTGTTTATTTCCTATGTATGTATGTACATCATCATCATCATCATGACATGATGCAGGTGAGGCATGCCCAGGGTGTCCACAACGTGGAAGGCGACACGGACCACAGCGCCTACATGAAACCCGAATTCTTCGACGCGAGCGTCACTCCCTTGGGCTGGAACCAAGTAATTAAGCTTTCTTCTCCTCCTCTGCTCTTCCTTGTCTTCATTCATAAATCTCTTGTCAGCGACCATACATGTACTGACTGCTTCTTTATTTCCTTCCTCCCTTCCTTAAAACGGTGCCGTAATAAAAATACAACCCACATGAACTGCAAGTACAAAAAGTTTGCTACAGTACGTTTCTTGTTCAGTGCAAAACCCTGCCTCAAACCTGCACATCTTATATCTACTACATCCGTCCTGAAAAGAATGCAACTATGGGTTACGTACCACAAAAAGTGATTCACGTTTGACAAGTTTTTAGTGAATAATATTCACAGTTATGTCTTTAAATTAATTTATTATGAAAATACATTTCGTAATAAATCTGATGGTATTTATTTGGTATCATAAACACTGATACTATTTTATCTATAATTGGTCAAACTTAAGGTACTAAAACGTGACACTACACTAAAATTGCATTCGTTTGGGAACGGAGGTAGTATGTCACCAACAAGGTGCCAAGATGTCAGTCTATACTCATCTTATCTTATTTATTTAGGCCGGTGCAGGCCATTTTTGCTGTACAAGTGGACATGCATGATTTTTTTTTGTGAGACCCCATTTTTGCATTGCTGCCATTCACACTTGCTTAAATGTGCTGCTCCTTCCCCTCGCGCTGGCACCATCAAACTGGAACAGCATTGTCCATCTTTGGCCAACATGAATTTAGTCATCAACATTCTAGCAACAAATGAATTAATGATTCCTTCTGTGGTTGTCAACCAAATTTTAGTTCCTACTTAATTTAATTCTAGTATAAGCTGTGACCTGTGAGCCAATATTATATATACCCTATTCAAATCAGACTATTCATATGGCACGACCGCGAAAAAAAATCAAACCATTGACTGATGTGTAACATAATTCTATACATCAGTTGATTTCCTTGGTCTGCAGGTAATTAATTTTGACCAATATATCACCCAGATGTCTTTACATGTTTTTTTTTCTATATACTTCCATGTTCCATTAGGAAGTTTTTTACTCAAATAATAAACTTGTAATAGGTTCACCGTCTAAGAGAGCATGTGAAGAAATCTGGACTTGGGGAAAAGATTGAGCTGGTTATTTGTTCTCCTTTATTGAGGTACAGTTTTGCATGATCTTTTCGTTTGTTGTCCTGCATCCTCTTGTAATAACCTTCCTACTAATGTTTGAGAAATGGTGTTCTTCACTGTTGGAAAAGTTTTATTACTTCTTAGAAAAATAAGAAAATATCATCAACCTCTACTTATAAAAAGGAGACTAGATCGATTCAAACCAAATTTCATTTTACTTGAACCGCTTCTCCTCTGTGTATGTCAGTTTTTGCTTAGCGAGTTTGATAATTTCAGCATATAATTGTGCATGTTAAGCTTAAGGTACTAAGTCCTGGTTCCCTAGAAGTGCAGGCCCTTATTGTTGTTAACTCAAAACTCTGGATTTCTGGTTCTAGATGCTGGAGTGAAATTATGAGATTTAGAAGTGCATTCTTGCATGTGCCTGTGCCCTCTCTAGCCCAACATGAATTCACTCCTGGTTCAGGCATAGTACATACTTTGATTGAAGTTGAGGGTGCATTGCAGCTGTACGATCAAAATAATTAAAGGGGCCTCACTATAATTTCATTATGTTCTAAAGGACTATGCAGACTGCAGTGGGAGTTTTTGGTGGTGAAAGCTATAGTAACGGTGTGAGTGTGCCTCCACTGATGGTGGAGAATGCTGCAGACAGTGGACGCCCGGCAGTTTCAAGTCTCAACAGCTCCCCATTCCTTGCTGTTGAGGCCTGCAGGGAGCGCTTGGTACGTACCTACTTCCTTTTTTTTTTGCTGAAGAACAGACTCCTACAACATGTCAACATGAACATACTTGTTACATGCATGTATCTTGCTGCACGAGGTTATGATAATCCAGTGCCTCAGTTGCATTGGTTTTTGTTGTTAACAGAGCGCTGTAGTTCCAAGTTCTTTTTGTTTGATCATCATCACCGTTAAGTGCAGGGTGTCCATCCTTGCGACAAGAGGAGGAGCATAACAGAGTACCGTACTCTCTTCCCTGCCATTGATTTTTCGCTGGCAAGTACCTCTTACTCATACTCCATGTCATGTTTGGTGGATTTCTCTTCTTATTCGCTGTGGTGTTTCAAGTTTCTAGTGGTTCACTGCTATAAGATATATATGTATGTACTCCCTTTGTTTTACAGATAGAGAGCGATGAAGATGTTCTTTGGGTACCAGATGTCAGAGAGACCTTTGAGTCGCTCGCAGAAAGGGGTATGAAGTTCATTGACTGGTAATTTGTTTTTCCCTCCAGTATCAGTTCAGTTCATTTCTTTTCTGTAAATATATATATCTCACCATGCAACATTATGAGCGCCTAGTGTTGCCTATGTCATTTCGAAACAGCTTCTCATTAATTTGGTATTATGAATAATCACACAATCAACATCTTGTTCTAGGATCTGGAACTGAAGACATGCAAATTACTTGCAGGTTATGGACAAGAGAAGAGAGGGAGATAGCCATCGTCACCCATAGCGGTCTATTATGTCATACCTTACGCATGTACAGCAAGGAGTGTCATCCAACCGTAAGACAAGAAGTGAGCAAGTAGTAAGTGTCTTTGATATTTTTCTCATTATTTTTCCTGCAGCTGCAGTTTTTTTTTCATTTAATGAATTACCCGCCGGATGCACATCAGGGGCATATATACACTATGTGTTTTGCTGACTTTGGTTTGGTTGTTTTATATGCAGCTTTGCAAACTGCGAGCTCCGGTCCTTGCTACTGGTTGACAGGAGGTCAGTACTGCACTGCACGCACCCTTTTGTTTTGCTTCCAACTTAGGTCTGGTTTAGATGCCTTCAAAATTTTAAATTTTTACTTTTTGTCACATCACATCAAATTTTTAAACACATGCATGGAGCATTAAATATAGATAAAAAATAAATAATTGCACAGTTTGGTTGTAAATCACGAAATGAATCTTTTAAGCCAAATTAGTCCATGATTAGACACTCATTGTCAAATACAAACGAAAGTGCAGTAGCCAAATTCTAAAAGTTTTTGCGTCTAAACACCCCCTTAGTATATGAGAACACCTTGTAAGAGTACTCACAATGATTTGATTTGATCTTGCTTGTATGATGCAGTATGCTTGGTTCAGATTATCCAAGTTACAACTACCCTGGCAAAATCCCAGCCGGACTTGATCTGCCCAGTGATGATGTCGCTGCTGACAAGAAGCATGTCAGACCTGGTGCACCATCGGCATGAAGGGAGGCAAGCTCAGGAGAATACGCTAAGGAGTAGGAGAAACGTATTTGAACTATTATGTAATAGAGAGAGTATGACATGTGGGCCATAGGCCAATGGGTGTATTAAGTGTGCGTCTGTATCGGATTGGGAACTACTGCATTTCTGAAACTGAACTCGGTGAAAGAGGAGAGATTCCTCTTCCCGTTCCTGTCTCTCGTGTGCTCTCTAGAACTCCTCACGTCGGCGGCGATAGCCGGCGGCAAGGAGGCGTGACAGTTGGTATCGAAGACTCCCTTTCCTCGGCGTGGGCGGCGGGCTTCATCGGCCAGCTCCGACGCTAGTTACCTGGCGATGACTGACCTCACGCGGAAGCGCCATCACCAATGATCTGCGGTAATCCACCACCATCCTGCCTCAGATCCATTCCACCCTCACTGGCTCGCACTCGAGTTCAGCGATTTTGACTCCGATTAGCTTAGATCTCGTTTCGTAATTCCGGGTGGCGCATTGATCCCCGACGGTTCCCCAGCGGAGCTATGTAGGAGGTCCCATAGGTCCACTCTTTGGTTGATTCGAGGTCAGCTTCGGTTTCGTCTTCGTTTACTTCGAGATCCAGCGTCCCACCACCTTCATCTTCGGCAAAACAACTCGACTAGGGTTTAGCATCGGCTTTTTGGATCGGCGGCATGATCCGGGGCAACATAGCATTCAAGCCCCAAATTTCATTCTAGCACTCAATCGAGGGTTGGAGACAAGTTCTCGTGTAAAGTTGCGTAGTGTGTGGGTCAGAAGCATGTGTTAATCTAAATGTTGATTACTGTCAGAAGCAAACAAAGATTGTTTGGCGTGTTGTGTGGGTCACTGCGTCTGGGGCGCTGGGCTGGCCAAAAGATAATCCGTATAGACTACTATAGACTATTAGACTGATTACTGCCGCCGCAGTGAGCATAATTAGGCATCATTGTCGATAGTTGGGGTAAAAAAAACATAAGCCTGTGCCTGTCCAAGAAGCGGACAAGCGGCGGTGGAGGACTATAGTATACTTCTATATATGTATTATATGTTGTCACTTGTCAGATTATGATTATTAACTGTCCGGTTTTCATGTCAAGTTTTTAGAACCTCCCATACTAGATTCTGTGATCTAGCTTTTATTTATAAGTCTATTCCGTCCGTTGTGTAATGCAGTTGAACAAGCATTTAAAATTTGTAACAAAAACAAGGAATTTTTAGAGGATAGAAATACATTTCTGTATTAAACAGTCGTACAAATTTTGGAGGTATGATATCATTACTTGTCACTTATTAATCTATCTCCATCAACTATGCTGGTAATAGTATCTTAATTGAAAAAAATAAAACGAGGTCACATACTTTTTTATTATTATTATCTCTTAGTTTATACTCCCTCCGTCCTAATGAATGTACAATTCTCGCATCCCGAGAAGTCAGCCATCTCAAATTTTGATTAAAATTATATAAAAAAATACTAACTCTTATGAGACAAAATAAGTACCGTTAGATTGGTTATGAGATATATTTTCATAATAAATTTATTTCGAGACATAAATGTTAATACTTTTTGCTATAAATTTGGTCAAAGTTAACACAGTTTGAACGGCACGTTTCCTATAATTGCACCGGACGGAGGAAGTACTAAAAACTTTGGAGGCGTGGATTACCCTTTTTGCACCGGGAGAGGTAGGCGAAAATTGCGATGACGGAGTCATATATGCAAGGAAGACCACGTGCGGTGCGGTCATGGGTGCCGTGCCGTGTCGGAACATGATGCAGCAACTGTACTACTTGTCCTATTGTTAGTCTCTGACGACTGACGAGTCCGGTTTTGGAAATCAATCAATCAGCGCTTCAACGAGGAGCCAGTAAGCAGCCGACAACGCAAGGGAAAATGACGAGTCCGGTCCTGTACAACAGAGAAGAGCTGGAAGAGATCGCTTTTGTCGTACAGGCGGCATGTCTGCATGCAGATCCCCACCGCCCAACCCAACCCAATCCGCATGCATTTTCGTGGCATTTTCGCCAGTTACCACCACCTTGGCTTCGCCTCGCACCTCCCGCCCGGTTTCATTCCCATTCTGATCCCCATCCCAGCAAAGCATATGCCTCCCAGGGTGAGGGTCATCAGCTAGCACTAGCAGCGTCAGCCGTCAGGGGTCGGGGCAACGGCAGGCCTCCCTCGTCGCTGCAACTGCAACCAAAATCCTCCTCCTCCTCGCCTCGCCGCCGGCGCCGGCGCCGCTGCAAATAGCACATCCCGTGCGTCGATCGATCGGTGCGTGTTTTCTGACTCGTTGAATGAACCGACTCAATCAATTCTCTTCAATCCTAGCTACCCACTGTGCTGCCTCATCTGCTCTTCCATTCCATATGGATCGTCATCTAACTCCCATGTTTTAATTTCTTCTCAGCCGTCTCACTCAGGCTCCATCGAATCGAATCGAATCGAACTCATATAAATATAAATGGAGCCCGGCGCTGCCGCTGCGGCAACTGCCGTCTACCCTCTGCACCGCTGCAAAACTATTCACCTGGTTCCTTCCACATACTCTGCCTGCCTGATTCCTGTTTTTTTCTTCTTCCTCGCATCGCATGCACACACACACTCTCTCTCACAAAACTTAAACTTGGCTTGTGTATGATGACGCATGCAGGTGAGGCATGCGCAGGGTGTCCACAACGTGGAAGGCGAGACGGATCACAGCGCCTACATGAAACCAGACTTCTTCGACGCGCGCGTCACTCCCTTGGGCTGGAACCAAGTAAGCAGCTTTCTTCTCCTGCTCTTCTTCCTCCTCTTCATTCACAAACTGCGCTGCTCCGGCTCAATCACACGCTTTTATTTCCTTCCTTACAAGCTGCCATAAAAATACAACCCACATGATGACATGAACTCAACAAATATATATATATATATATATATATATATATATATATATATATATATATATATATATATATATATATATATATATATATACCCTTATTTTATTCCTTTTCAAACTGACACAAGGTGCCAAGTTGTCAGCCTGTAGTCATTTTATCTTTTTATTAGGCCAAGGATATTTTTGCTCTACGCCTTGTTTAGATGTAAGGCTAGAGTTGAAATTTTTTCACACTCTCTCCATCCCATCAACTTTTACACGCATGCATGAAGCATTAAATATAGATAAAAAAATTACTAATTACACTGTTTAGTTATAAATTACGAAACCAATCTTTTGAGCCTAGTTAATCTATAATTGGACACTAATTGTCAAATACAAACGAAAGTGCTACAGTTAGAAAAATTCTAACTTTTTACCAACTTGTTTAGATTGCCCCCAAATTCCAAGTTTTTTCACTCTCTCAATCACATCAATTTTTGGACGCATACATAGAGCATTAAATGTTGGTAAAAAAAATAACTAATTGCACAGTTTAGTAGTAAATTACGAGACGAATCTTTTAAGCCTAGTTAGTCCACGATTGGATAATAATTACCAAATACAAACGAAAATGCTACAATAGCTAGAGTTGACAAAAAATTGCAATCTAAACCAGGCCCTACATGCATACTTGCTGGTTGCTGCCATTCACTGATTCACGCTTGCTAAATGTGCTAGTCCTTCCCCTGGCTGCCACCATCAAAATGAAACGGAATTGTCCATCTTTGGATCAATCAGTCAATATACCTCAATTTAGTCATCAACTTTCTAGCAACGAATTAATGCTTCCATCTGTGGTTGTCAACCAATTTTTTTGTTCCTATTTATTAATTAATTGTAATATAATAGGCTGTGAGCCAATATTATATTATATATTATATTATATATACCCTATTTAAATCAAAACCACTGATGTGTAATAATAATTCTATACATCGGTTGATTTTCTGGGCCTGCCGGTAATGAATTTTCACCAAAATATCAGCCAGATGTATTTCTATGCTTTTTTCCCCACTTCCATGTTTCGTTGGTAAGATTTTACTTACTATTAAATAATGAACTTATAGGTTGACCGCCTACGAGAGCATGTGAAAAAATGTGGACTTGCGGAAAAGATTGAGCTGGTTATTTCTTCTCCTCTGTTGAGGTGCAGTTTTGCATGAATTCACTCCTGGTTCGGGCATAGTACATACTTTGATTAAGGGTGCATTGCAGCTGTATGAAGTAATAATAACTGAAAGGCCCTCACTATATTTCACTATGTTCTAAAGGACTATGCAGACTGCAGTGGGAGTTTTTGGTGGTGAAAGCTACAGTAGTGGTGTGAGTGTGCCTCCACTGATGGTGGAGAATGCTGCAGACAGTGGACGTCCGGCAATTTCAAGTCTGAACTGCCCACCATTCCTTGCTGTTGAGACCTGCAGGGAGCGTTTCGTATGTACTTTTTCTCTGAAGAACACACTCGTACAACATGAACATATACTTGTTACATGGATGCATCTTGCTGAACGAGGTTATGATAATCCAGTGCCTCAGTTTTTTTTTTTTTGATAAAGGAAGCTTTTATTAGAACCTCGGAAGCAATACATCGAGTTGATACAAAGCCAAAGAGGGCAACTTCCGGCCTCTGCCTAACATGAGGCACACAGCCAAAGAGAGAGAAGAAACCTTACACAATCTAGTGACTATCAATTCGTAAACTAGACCGCCACCCATATGCCTGGGAGAAAAATTCCTTGGCCACCTGCATCAATTGTTGCGATACCGCTACAACTGTATCCTGCAAATCTGGCTTCTGCATAATAGCCCAAGTACGCAGCCAGTGGGTAACCAAATAGATAACCTGCACAGGATAAACAAATTTTTTCTTTTTAAAAACAATATCATTCCTGCTGAGCCAAATAGACCAACAAGTCGCAGCTCCTCCTAGCAGGAGTAAAAGCTTGACATCTTTGTTGACACCTCTTAGCCAGCCATTGAACATATGACCTATATTGTGGGGTTTTAAAAGACCTGTCGCAACCTGAATAAAAGACCAAATTGAACAAGCAAATCGGCAGTCAAAGAACAAGTGCTTAATTGTCTCTTCTTTGTGACAAAAGCAACAAGTTTTACTACCTTGCCAATTGCGCTTTACTAGGTTATCCTTTGTCCATTCCAGTGCCTCAGTTGCATTGGTTTTTGTTGTTAACAGAGTTCTGTAGTTCCAAGTGTGTTTTTTTTGTCATCATTACCTTCAAATGCAGGGTGTCCATCCTTGCGACAAGAGGAGAAGCGTAACAGAGTACCGCACTCTCTTCCCTGCCATTGATTTTTCGCTGGCAAGTATCTGTTACTCATAGTCCGTGACATATTTGGTGGATTTCTCTTCTTATTCGCTGTGGTGTTTCAAGTTTCTAGTGGTTCACTGCTATATAAGATATATGTATGTACTCCTTTTGTTTTACAGATGGAGAGTGATGAAGACGTTCTCTGGGTACCAGATGTCAGAGAGACCTTTGAGTCGCTCGCAGAAAGGGGTATGAAGTTCATTGACTGGTAATTTTTTCCCCCTCTATATAATATCAGTTCAGTTCATTTCTTTTCTGAGAATATATATATCACCATGCAACATTATGACCGCCTAGTGTTGCCTATGCCATTAAGAAACAGCTCCTCATTAATTTGGTATTATGAATAATCGCATGATCAACATCTTGTTCTAGGATCTGGAATTGAACACATGCAAATTACTTGCAGGTTTTTTTTTTTTTAGAAAAGGAAATTACTTGCAGGTTATGGACAAGAGAAGAGAGAGAGATAGCCATCGTCACTCATAGCGGTCTATTATGCCATACCTTACGCATGTACAGCAAGGAGTGTCATCCAACCGTAAGACAAGAAGTGAGCAAGTAGTAAGTGTCTTTGATATTTTTCTCATTATTTTGCCTGCAGCTGCAGTTTTTTTTCATTTAATGAATTACCCGCCGGATGCACATCAGGGGCATATATATAGACTATGTGTTTTGCTGACTTTGGCTTGGTTGTTTTATATGCAGCTTTGCAAACTGCGAGCTCCGGTCCTTGGTACTGGTTGACAGGAGGTCAGTACTGCACTGCACGCACCCTTTTGTTTTGCTTCCAACTTAGTATATGAGAACACATTGTAAGAGTACTCACAATGATTTGATTTGATCTTGCTTGTATGATGCAGTATGCTTGGTTCAGATTGCCCCCAGTTACAACTACCATGGCAAAATCCCAGCCGGACATGATCTGCCCAGCGATGATGTCGCTGCTGACAAGAAGCATGTCAGACCTGGTGCACCATCGGCATGAAGGGAGGCAAGCTCAGGAGAATACGCTAAGGAGTAGGAGAGACGTATTTGAACTATTATGTAATAGAGAGAGTATGACATGTGGGCCATAGGCCAATGGGTGTATTAAGCGTGCGTCTGTATCGGATTGGGAACTATTGCATTTCTGAAACTGAACTCGGTGAAAGAGGAGAGATTCCTCTTCCCGTTCCTGTCTCTCGTGTGCTCTCTAGAACTCCTCACGTCGGCGGCAATAGCCGGCGGCAAGGAGGCGTGACAGTTGGTATCGAAGACTCCCTTTCCTCGGCATGGGCGGCGGGCTTCATCGGCCAGCTCCAACGCTAGTTACCTGGCGACGACCGACCTCACGTGGAAGCGCCATCACCAATGATCTACGGTAATCCACCACCATCCTACCTCAGATCCATTCCACCCTCACTGGCTCGCACTCGAGTTCAGCGATTTCGACTCCGATTAGCTTAGATCTCGTTTCGTAATTCCGGGTGGCGCATTGATTCCCGACGGTTCCCTAGCGGAGCTGTGTAGGAGGTCCCATAGGTCCACTCTTTGGTTGATTCGAGGTCAGCTTCGGTTTCGTCTTCGTTTACTTCGAGATCCAGCGTCCCACCACCTTCATCTTCGGCAAAACAACTCGACTAGGGTTTAGCATCAGCTTTTTGGATCGGCGGCGTGATCCGGGGCAACATAGCATTCGAGCCCCAAATTTCATTCTAGCACTCAATCGAGGGTTGCGAGACAAGTTCTCGTGTAAAATTGCGTAGCATCTGTACTTGATTGTTGTTGCGGTGGTGACGGTGGGGACGTGCTCATTCACTCAGGTTGCGAGACAAGTTCTCGTGTAAAATTCCTTGGTGGTGCCACGCATCCAGGAGTATGTGCAATTTGGTGTAGTAGATCATTGGGGAGGTGCTTGCCAAACCAGTTACTTCACCACTCGGTCCAGAATCCATCTAGCTCTTCACAACGGCTCCACCTAAGCCTTCGGTTCAGACCAAGTTCATCCTAGAAGCAATGTCGAGCAAGATTGATGAGGAAAAAGGCAAATGGGACCAGGTCATGGAGCATTTTGACATGCTGTTCGCTCAGATGAATGACATCAGTATTATACAGCAGTAGCTGAAGCAGAGCATTGATGAGACAAAGGCTGAACAGAAGATCATATCCAAACAGGTACAAGCCAATGGACAGGCAATGGCATCACTTACACTGCGTTAGATGAAACTAAAGCTGCCTTGAATCGTTCAGAGAATGTTTCTATTGTCTCTGCTGATGAACAATAGTTTGATAATATCTTTGCCAGCAAAGAGTATGAAGTGAAGCGAGAGACATCCCATGGGCCTCAGAAGCAGCAGAACAAGGACACTTTACCTCACCATTAACTACCCAAGATACAGTTCCCAACTTTTGATGGCAACCATCACAAAATCTAGCTCGACAACTGCAACAACTATTTATTTTCCGCAGGCCCAACAAAGGCCCAATTCTAACCCTTAGGTCACATCGCCTTCGGTCGCCCTTGCGGCCGCCTTTGCCTCACCAGACGCCGCCTCCTCAACTCCTCCCCGTCCCTAGTCGCTTGCTCGGGCTGTGGAATGACTCAGCCTACAGGACATGCTTGTCGTGTTTATCGGGCCCAGCATGAAGAAGGGCACGTCGTGCTGTGTCTGGGCCGAAGAAGGCCAGAACAGCCAGTGGCACAGTGTGCCATACCTGGCCCATGTCTATGGATTGTGCTTTCTTTGGGCCCATGCTATACCAGGCCATGCGGCCCGTTGACCATCTATAACTGAGCCCGTTGACCATCTATAACTGGCTTGGCTTGGGGCGCTCTCCAGGGGTCCAGGCACGTCAAGCGACACACCGACACGACATGGTCCATTTTTTCCTGCAGATCCGGCAATTAAAGACCTGCTATCTCAAGCAACTATATATAGCATATATATTGGCCACTCCTGACCCTAATCTCCAACTCACAGTCTTTAGAGTTGCTCGTCTGATTTCTCTCGACTCCTGTCTCATAGCCACTCCTCAGTCCTCACTCGTCACTGTCTCCCCGTTCCCAGGCCACCTCCCCGCTTTCGCACCTCGGCTCCTCTTGATATCCCAAGGGACTTACTAGTGTCTGGAGGTCCGGAGCTGATGAGTGCGTTCAGACGCCCCATGCATGCTACTATCCTAGCCCGTCCGTCCGCGCCTGTCACTACGCCATATCGCTGCCTGACCCCGCTCCTGTCCACCTCACCCCTCGCACACGCATCCTCGCTGCGCCCGCCGCTCCTTCCCCCTGACCCCCTCCTCTCTCACTGTGGGTGGGATCCAGGAGCCTGGATGAGGACGAGCACACCCCGTTCGTAGGACCTCAGGTGCACCGTGCGCCCCATCTACCGGCCCCCGGCTCGCCGCGCCCCTTCCCCAGCACCCGGGCCATGCCCTATGACTCTCTAAACGTACCTCTGAAACATGAAACACTTGCAATATGAAACATTTGAATGCAATATAAGTCTGAAGGAGATGAAACATTTAGAACATACACTTGCAACATATGTGTGAAACATATGCAACATCCAGATAAACACACTTGCAATATAAAAATAAAATAGTTGAATCATTTGGAACATACTCTTACAACATATGTGTGAAACATATGCAACATCTAGATTAAAATGCTTGCAACATGCGCCTGAAACAAATGAAACACTTTGAACAAACGCTTGCAACATGCCTATGAAACACTTGCAGCACATGCAACATCCCGATCTACTTTTGCAACATTCATATGAAACACTTGCAACACACCTCTGAAACATTTAAAACACTTGAAACATACGTTTGCAACATGCGCTGAACTCCTTGATATTTGGGAATAGATGCTCATCGGTGCGTGAAGTTCACCGGTGTAGAGATAGCCGGTGGCGCGGAGCTCGCTACTCCGGTGGAGAAGGCCACTGTCGTTCTCTGGCGCGGAGGAGATGCCGGCCGGCGGAGCAGAGGCACGATGGAGAGGGAGGTGCGGTGGAGAGCACCGTCGCGAAGAGCTGGCATGGCGCTGCGGTGAGGTGAGTTTTTTCTTCTTTTTAGAATGGGTTGAATGAGCAGATAAGATACGATTGTTGGGCTGCGTCGCGGCCAATCATAGACGCCGTCCGAACGGACGGACGCCCTATACCCAGCATTACCGATATTCCAAACGTCACCGCCTCAACTCTTGCCCGATGCCCGAATCACGCTAGCCCTCATAGCGGCTTGACCACTTGTCTTCCACCCCATAGCACCATAGCTCCACGGCCCCTGTCCTGCCAATGCCGTCGTCCCGTCCTTGCCTCACTGGACGCCCTCTACTTAGCTCCTTTCTATCCCGTTAACCATTTGCTCGGGCTGCTAGAGCTAGTCTGGCATTTGGAATGTGTTGTGTTTATTGGGCCAACCTGGTATGAAAAAGAGTACAACGTATCATGTATATGCCAAAGGCCAAGCCCATGGGCCTAATCGGCATAGTGTGCCATGCCTGGCCTGGTGTCTATGGGCCATGTTTTCTTTGGACCCGTATCGTGTCAGACCAAGCGGCCCATTTGGCCATCTATAACTGTTGAATTGTGCATGCCCAGTCCAAACCGGCTGGCGGCAGCCCAAGCTTCTGGCCCTCCTCGAACCCATAGACAATTGCTATAAAAAACCCATAGACAAAGTCCACATCAGCAGGCTTTCGCAAAATTGTACTCTCTCCGTCCCACAAATAATTGCACGTTTTTGACTTATACACTTCTTGTTTGACTGTTCGTCTTATTTAAAAAATTAATAATTATTATTTGTTTTGTTACGACTTATTCAATCATTAGAGATATTTTGATAATGTTTTATTTCTTTTATTATTTGCACAAAAAAATTTAAATAAGACGAATGGTCAAACAAGAAGTGTAGAAGTCAAAAATGTGCAATTATTTGTGGGACGGAGGGAGTACATGTACTTTTACCGTTCACCCCCTTGTGTAACAGTTTTTGTAACAAGCTCCTGGCTAATCAAGTATTATTAATAGTCTTTGGATTATCTTTTCCTTTAGCTTATTCTAAAAAATTATTTCTGTAGAAATCCAATCGAAACTCTGAAAAAAATATTTCTGTAAAAGTTATTCCTGAATGGTCTTTGGAATTTTCTAAATAGTTGCTTTCTTCTTTATTTCAAAACCGTAGAAATCCAATCAAAACTTCGGAGTAAAGTGTGGCTTAACAAAATACGTTCCAATGTTTAGCACCCTATATGTAGGATCCACCAGAAAATTTCCTCTATCCCAAAATAATGCAATTATATTTTGACTAAGTTTTATAGAAAAATATCATTATTCATGCCATGACCATGCTAGGCCGGAGTAAGAATTTAGCCCAATGCCTAGATCTATATCTAATTGGGCCAGAAATTCACATATACTTTAAGAACTATTTTGGGTCATGCCTAGAGTCGTGGCCTATGCCCATATCCACCTCTGCTCCTGGATTAAGAAAATATATTTCAGAATTAATACAATAATACTTATTTTTTATCATAGATATTTGTAATTCTGTACAAATATAATTAAAACTAAAATATTTTCTTTTTGTGATTACATAGTACAACATAGAAACTCACAACGTATGCACACTCACCCTATAAACACATGCACCAAAACCCTACCCTTATTGGCATCTTCGAAGATTGGGCCAATAAATTCTCGAGGTGACGAAGGCATCACAGACGTCTAAGCTCGACAAGAACGTCACCTACCACTGAAACACACAACGCCATTAAATTATAGAAAATCGCTCCCATGGGGAGGCCCTTGTAACCACTAGGCTACAAGTTCTTTCACAAAACTAAAATAATTTCGCTTAGTATAGAATTATTATTATTATATTCTTTTTGGGACAGAGTGAGTAAACACAAGTTACATTGTCTTCTACGAAGACAGAAGGGTCCATACTGTGTCCTCCGGGTGCGTCATCTAGAGCAACAATGCTTAAACTTAAAACATGCTAATCTTTATCAGGATTTTCTTTTGCCAACTTTTCACTTGGTAGTTTTACAAATTGTGCTCGGACGACCAATGGTGCTGTTTGACAGCAGGTCCGCATTTCTCTATGCCGCCTTGTCCCTGTAAATTTTTTGATCGAGAAATGACAGCCTCTCTGCCGTTACATTAAAGTAGAGAGATTGTGTCTACAAATGGCGTGCTCTGGATTTCTTTAAAGTTGTTTTTGCAGATAATTGTCTATGTTTTATGATGTTATTAGCAATCCTTTCCATTCTGCATTCTAATGGGTCAAGTAAGAATTCATGCTGTCATGTATGTCGCAGCGTATAATTTGCATTTTGCAGCCATTTTTATCCTATGTCCAATTCAAATCAATCGTCACAATGAACTTCAGCTCAATAAATTGATTGTATTAGCGTTCTCATTCCTTTCAGGCCTAAACAATCTTGACAGTTTATCAAGTAGCTATGCTACAAGACGCAACAGCTTACCCGTGGGCCGTGGCTCCATGAACACACGCAGATACAAAATACACGGCAACTTAATAAATAATAAGACACCCTAAACACAGCCATTACAATCACACAATGGATAGCACTGTATACTGACACAACTGTGAGTGGTCACGATCCAGCAGCCTCTGGATTATTTGTCAAGACCATTATTGACTGCTCCACAGGCAAACCGTGAAAAAAACATTCCAATGCAGTTCTACTTGAAGCAACAGATCATAAATAACAAAAATCCATTGTGACGGTGAGTTACAGCGCGGCATGTCAAAAACATCAAGTATCTATACTACGCCTTATTATTCTTTGCCATCTCTTCCACATCAAGCTCAACTGCGAGTACTGGGCCATCCTGTTTCATGGCCATGCCACTGTTGCAGAGACAGTAGGAACAAACATTTAGCTCATGCGCGGTGTAGGTCTCAAATGAGATGAGATGCACTGATGGATATAGCACAGGAACAAACCTGTTCTCGACTGGACCGTGATCAACAGCCGTTCTTAAAGAGTATATCACTCTGCCAAGGATGTCAGTCATTGGGACAGGTCCGAACAAGCGGCTATCTCTAGCTTCCTGTTGCCAAACCAACTCATGGAAATCTTTATTAACAAAAAGGCCTTTGTTGAAATGCAATATACTTATTCACCAAAAGTACAAGTCGTGCATCTACAATGAGTACGTGACAATATCTCTGTTTTACACAACAAAATCATGTACAACACCAACTAGCATAATTACACATTTTACTGCAAAAAGTATTATTAGTTCAATAACATACATACCTTTGGCTTGAGGGCTAGGTTGTCTGCCAGGACCCAGCATTGGTCTTTCTCAAGTACAAACGGCTCATCCTTCTCATCATTAGAGACCATCTCATAGCCTTCCAGGGCAGCCAGTCGTCGAATAATTAAATCATCAGATTTCTCTGGGTCTTTTAACAAGACAACGTCCCCAACAAACACTTGTCTGTGAAGATAAATTGATACACAGCAGACTATTAAAAACATCTCAAGCAATAGATGATGCCAAATGCTCTTTGGCTATCAGGTGAAGTGGCTTTACAAACCAGCCAACCAGGTTTCCTTCATGTAGACATTTTATATGAGTTTTTACCAAAAAAAAAAAAGCAAATAATAGCTATTCCCTGAGATCCAACAGTTGACCTAAGGTATCAGGTGGAATTCAGTACATACATGACAGAACCTTGAGAATTAACTAAAATTCACAAGTTCACAGTCAAAAATTTGAAAAAAATGTTGCTTTATACAAATAGATGGACTGTGATTGATAGCTGTTCTTAAAGAGTATTACAAGAAAGGAATGTAGTAACATAGGAATCCATTATGCATTGACTGCATTAGTTGATTATCAAATATGGAAATGAGATTTTGTGTATGCATGGTGCATTGTTTTCAAGTCGTCCGATTAATCGCGATTAATCGTCCTGGTCGGTCTCAGGTGACCAATCAGGGCTACTGTCGACCTGTACAAGTCGTCCGATTAATCGCGATTAATCGTGATTAATCGTCCTGGTCAGTCCTAGGTCGACCAGGTCCGACCAGACGATTTGAAAACATTGGCATGGTGTATCAAGTATGTGTTAGGCCTGAGCTGGATTGTACTCTGGGCAAGTGGGCATTATATAAATCTGCACCAAATCCCATTTCTGGACCAGTGAGAAAACCATCACCCATCTATTGCAATGGTCCTCAGCTCCACAACAGCTCCAAGCAGTGAATAAATTCACCACATGAGTTGCAGCCATCAACAGCAAGAAAATAACAGAAATCCAGTACTTGTAACTGTTTATAGACCTTTTTTTGTTTACAGAACTACTTTCTTAAATTATTTTCCAGTAATATGACATTTTCTATTTTTCAATGCAAACATTGGCTAAATTTCAAAATCACATTGTTGATCTGTGATCAGATTAGTTTGAAGGGCGGTCTGGTACAAGAATCTAATTAAGAATTGTAGCTAGGAGCATCTTTAGTCTTTACCATGTTGTGCAATATAGTTAGCTTAGTTAATAGATGGATATTAACAAACTCTGCTGCTTAGTTTATTATTTCTGTTTTAGGCTTAGTTGTTACTGTGTCTAGAAACAGCAAATATATGTGGGCTCAAATAAAGCATCAGAATCATAGTTCTCATGGCGACGCCTAGGCGTCCAGGCGCTCCCCCATCGCCTTGCAGAACGGGCGCCTAGGCGGGCAAGGCGGGCGCCTAGGTGAGCAAGGCGGGCGCCTAGGCGTCTAGGCGATGGTACATCGCCGTGCCTCGCCTTTACGCCGTAAGAACTATGATCAGAATGCAAAAACAAACGCTAAGAGGTTCCTGGGTTAGTTTAATAATAGTTTTTGTAGTAGGAAACAGATTAAGAAATTGACATGGCAAGACAATATTAGTTTACTATTATTTACATTCTTTGCAAAATAAGACATCATTAGTTTCACTCATGCATTCTTTGCTGAACAATAAAAGATAGCATTCGAGGGAACAGTGACCCAAGCCCGAACTAGGAAACTACAAAACAGGGTGTAAAAAAAAGAAGAATGCCCTTACTGCGAATTGTTTACTCAGATGGAAATACATTGTTATTGCTTGTTCTCAGGTACGAATACAGAACACAAACAAAGGGAGCATGGTTATCAAGGAGTCGCCTTGGTGTCTGGGCGCTTTTCAAACCTGGGCGTCTGCCTCGCCATGACCTGGCTTGACATGGCGTCCGCCTTGCATCAAAAGGCGTCCTCTAGGCACGATTTGGCGTCTTTTCCGTGCAGACTTGCCCTAGGGGGACGCTGCACGGGCGAAATCACAGGGCGCACGGGCGGGAAACCGAAGGCACAGTGGCGCAGATGGGCGGGAAACAGAAAGTGCAGGTGGGTGGGAAATTTAAGGCGCGGGAAGCGGACAGCAGTTCTGCAACAACAACAACAACAACAACAACAACAACAACAACAACATAGCCTTTTATCCCAAGCAAGTTGGGGTAGGCTAGAGATGAAACCCAAAAGAGACGAGAAACAGAGAGACACAAAAAGGACATAAAGGGAGACAAAAGAGGTCACGGTTCCGGCACGTTGATTGCCAATCTCCAAGCGCTCCTATCCATAGCTAAATCCTTAGAAATATTCCACTCCTTAAGATCTCTCTTAACGGACTCGTCCCAAGTTAGTTTAGGTCGACCTCTACCGCTCTTTACATTATTGGCCCGCTTTAGAACTCCACTACGCACCGGCGCCTCAGGAGGCCTCCGTTGGACATGTCCAAACCATCTCAACCGATGTTGAATCAATTTCTCCTCAATTGGTGCCACCCCAACCCTATCCCGAATATCGTCGTTCCGGACTCTATCCCTTCTTGTGTGCCCACAACACCAACGCAACATACGCATCTCTGCTACACTCAATTGCTGGACATGTCGCCTTTTTGTAGGCCAACACTCAGCACCGTATAACATAGCCGGACGAATCGCCGTCCTATAGAACTTACCTTTCAGCTTCTGAGGCACCCTTTTGTCACAGAGGACGCCAGAAGCTTGACGCCATTTCAACCAGCCGGCTGAAATTCTATGCCTAACATCTTCATCAATGTCTCCGTCCTTTTGTAGCATCGACCCTAAATACCGAAAAGTATCCTTCTTGGCCACCACTTGCCCATCGAGGCTAACGTCTCCCTCCTCATGCCTAGTCGCGCTAAAATCGCACCTCATGTACTCGCCATGACCTGGCTTGACATGGCGTCCGCCTTGCATCAAAAGGCGTCCTCTAGGCACGATTTGGCGTCTTTTCCGTGCAGACTTGCCCTAGGGGGACGCTGCACGGGCGAAATCACAGGGCGCACGGGCGGGAAACCGAAGGCACAGTGGCGCAGATGGGCGGGAAACAGAAAGTGCAGGTGGGTGGGAAATTTAAGGCGCGGGAAGCGGACAGCAGTTCTGCGCCTGCGGGAAATCAGAGCCTACAACTCCCGCGGAGCCACGACCCAGCCATCCAGCATCAATCAAGAGGGAGAGTGAAGGAAAGGCCGCAGGTGGGCGGAAGCACCTGGAGTCCTTGCTGACTGCACGCCATCTCCTTCCAGCCATTCCCTCCCCTTCTGCTCCCTCGATCCAAAACTCCTCCCTCTGCTCCAACGATTAATCTCCTTGATTCGCTCCTCCCCTCTCTGCTGTGCTGATTCACGTCCCTCGCAGGTCCCCCACAGGCCTTTGCAAGCTCACGACACACAGGTACCCTCTTCCAACTCTGTACCTCTGCTGCTTGTGCCGCTCTATTATTTGTGGCTGCGCTGGTTGCTTGCTATTTGTGGCTGCTATGGACGCATAAGTCCATCTTTGTTTTTACAGCTGGCAAGTTCATCTTGCATCGCCAGTGATTATGATCCGAAGACTGACTATCTCGGAAGGGAAATCTTGAGGATCCAGGATGGAAGTATGCCTACTGGCCAAACCTTCAAAACAAAGATGTGGTAACATGCACCCTATGTGGTATCTCATTTTATGGAGGGATAAAAAGGGTGAAGAAACATCTGGCAGGTGGCTTTGGAGACACAAAAACGTGCATCAAAACTACCACTGCAATTAGAATGGAGATGAAAGACTGCTTGAATGGACATGCCTACATGATGTTGAGTTGTGGACTAGAGATTTCAGATCAGCACTTATATTTATTTTGCACTAGCAGCACTATTAGTGAAGTTATATCATGTCACTAGAGTTGAATTTGCTGCTATTGAGAGATGAGAGATTAAGATTTGCTACTTTATGCTGTGCCCTGCTACTCTAGCAGCACCATTTATTATGGTATTATATGGTATGATTTGCTTATGATTTCTAGTCTACTGGTATTATATATTAAGATGTTTGTCTAGCGTCGTGCCGTCGCCTCGCTGCGCGCCTTAAACGCCTAGGCGTCTGGAAGGGGGTAGCTTGCTGCACCTCGCCTTACCGCCTAAATAACCATGAAAGGGACGTCAAGCCAAAAGACGTACAGAACAAGTTGCAATCAACAGTTTGGTGCCCACATTTTTCCATGAACTTCAGGACGAATTCTGTACTAATCAAGGCTCCAAGATGAGTATTGTATATGGATGGAAACCTTGTCAAGTCTATTTTCAAATGTGCAAGACTGACCCTCATTTGGATTGTGCAGAAAGAATTGTGCATATTTTGGTGTAATGTACAGGCCCACAAAACAAGACTGGGCTAAGTGAACCCAACAACCCCAAATAGGAAGAATACTCTCCTAAAACCCTAACCAGGAATCAAGTTCAGAAAAATAGAGAAGGCAAGCGCTCTTGTTCTTTTCCATAGTTGGCCCCTTGAGAATCAGGACTTGGGAGTAACTCTCTACCTCTTGTGTTCTTGGGCATCCTTGTGATTGCAGCAGCTTGTCTACTTTGCCTGGTTCAGTAGACATTGATCGAGCGTATACTTGGGAAGAATTCTTTTTATCACAGATTGTTGTCCAGACAGATGCTGTTCGTGCCGTCGATTCGCCAGGTTACATGGATCAAGTGATCTCCACGATCCTAAGACGAGAAGATCGGGCACCCACGTCATAATTACTGTATTTGAAGCTCTACATCATATAGATCATGTCACCCTAGTTGTGTGTGCACACTAAAGGTGAGCACTGAGCAAGGCCAATGAAAATCTCAGGTAAAATCCCAGTACAAGGAAGAACAATACATAAATTTATACACACAACACTTTGGCTTCGGACACTTAATAGTTGAGGCACAAACACTGTCAAATTTAACTCGTTCCAGCTTAAAAGTTCAGTAAATTTTAGATGCTATAACAGGGCCAGGGAAGAAATAAAAATGTGACAGGTGGACTGTAAATAAAAAGTATAGGAGCAAATATTTAAAAATGGTACTTCCAATTTCAATTGAATTTACCGAATGACCTAGTATTTTACAAATGACCACCTAAAGTGTTCCCTGTTACTCAACTTTTGATATATGGGTGCATATATCTAATTTTCAGCCACAATATAAACCCTGGGCACAGTCACACACTGCTGACTAAGGAATAGCATGTTAGTGACTGGCAACATCGAAAAGAAGAGTGCAGCTAACAGAGGGCAGAGGAGAAAGGAAATTAAGTGCTTACGTGGGGCTTAAATTTGCCAGCTTTCTGACGAGAAGGGTTCCTCCAGTTGAAGATACGATGGGAGCCATGGCTTCTCCCCCTTTGGTCCAATGCGTGTAGGTGAGCTTGCCTTGGAAGAAGTTTTTCCATATCGCATCAGTTAGCTCTGTACTGTTGATCTGGCCCACATTATATTTCTGCTTGGATAGAGACACAGAGAAGAGAAATGCATGGATAAATGTTATAAAATGACGATGTGAAACGAAGTAAAAAAAAGTGATGTTGTGCTTGCGGTCTCAATCAATGGGTACAATCGACATCCTATCACTGAGCAGACGATATGAAATCAAAGTAGAAATGTAAGGGAATGAAGTCCATGCTATGCTACTATTCCTCTGTTCAAGGGCAAATGGATTGAACAGTGTGGTAGAATCGACGAGTGTGCAGACACAAAGATAGATAGGAGCAAGAGCAATTAATTACAGGGGAAGATGTGCTGCTACTAGCATGCTTGGATCTAGAGAGAGGGTGGAGAAGGATGTAGAAGAAACATGGGGATAGTAGATGGATAGGTGCAGTACCTTCCACGAGAGGGAGATGGAGTACTCGAACTTGTGCGCGGCATAGCGGAACCAAGTCGACAGCGAAACCATCCTCCTCAACCCCTTCTCGTCGGCTGCCCAGCTCTTCCACGCCCTCCCTCCAGGAGCGCACGCACTGATCCCCACCCCTCTGCTTGGGGAGGGGGCTCCTCCTGCTCGGTGGCGGCGGCTGGCGCTCCCCGCAGTCCGCGGTCAGAGGATGGAGAGGCGGTTGACCCTAGCAGGCGGCGCTGGCGGCGGCCGAGGTGGTGGTGGAATGGAACAATGGAAGCGGCGGCGGCCGCGTCGCGCAGGAGGGGCGACCTGGGACTTTTCCCTTCCGCACAGTCCGTGCACTGCAGCACAGGGAAAGTAGGCGGGCTTCTTTAACCTAACCATTTCTTTGTGGGCCGGAAAATGGATGGGCTGGGCCTCTTTCATTCAAGACTAAGCGGGCCTCTGTGAAATTATCAAATTACTTAGAATAATACTGTGGCTTTGTGTTTTCTGACTCGTAACAGCTAGTGTCTGTCAGTCACGTACGACTCCACAGAGCACATGATCCTGCTTTTCTTTGAGCAAGAAAACTAAATTAGGTAAGTCGCTACAAGTCCATAACAACACAACTTGCTCATCCAGATTTTTGCATCTTTTATCAACTTCCAAGATGCCAACGTCCTGCTAAAAACTCCATGCACAAAGGTGTGCGTAACGATGGGGGAGAAAAAAATATTGCCAACACAAAAAGATGCATGCCAACAATGAAAAAGGAACACCATGAACTCGTTAAAGTGAAACCACAATCTCTGTTGAATACTTGAATACCATATATATTTCTCATGGTTACTCAAACACCTAATGTATGACACAAAGCACCCACAGAGGGGGGAAAGATCAGTCAAGGGCGATCATGGTCCTCACACGCTGCATCAACCGTTGCGCCATCAGCCTGAGCCTTCTAATTCAACGCCGATCATGACCCTGATCATGAAAGATAAATAAGCAATAATACAGCCATTCAAGTAAGCATGTCACATGATAAAAAAAAAAAAAAGTAAGCATGTCACACACACATAGCCCAGACTCACCTTATGATAAACTGTCGAATGGAGACTCCAAAGTTAACCTTGATGCATGTGGTACTGTTATGAATGAATCCTAGCACTTTAATTACTATGTTCATCTACAGATAACTATATTTACTCTTTCCTGAAGTCATGAATCCTCAGTTTTTTTCCTGGACTGACAGAGAGGCCATTTCAAATGAAAATTGTGCAAACTCATCTAAACCAAGTTTCCACAATTTTCACTCATGGGATTATTTTCAGTAACGGGGTTATTTTCACTTGCGGGTTTATCTTCACCAAGGTTGTCGGTGCCCCTGAAGACCCCAGAGTAGTACTTGAAGTGGTGTGCCAGCAATGACACGATGGTAATGAATTCACAGCCATTGCTGAGCTGCCTGGCATGGGACTCTTGGCTGCAATGATCCGCAGCATACAACGACATCTCCACCCACACCCCCAGGATCAGTTCCAAAGTGTCACGCTGATCTTGCCACTGCAACTCTATGCTCAGAAGCTCGTTGGCGAGCAAGATTGCATACATATTAGCATTGTCACGGATGGAGTCCCCATGTGGATTTGGTGCCCTTACTGATCCCTGAGACAGAAGGACAATTACATAAAACTAGTGCACCCTGAACTTCAGTATGTACTTATTATAATAAGGTCTAAAACATAAAAAAATAGAGATTGCCTTATTTGAATTTCATTATATGACAGTTAAACGAAATCAAGAAACAAAATTCAAATTATCCTTATGCCTTTTGAGAGAGAGAGAGAGAGAGAGAGAGAGAGAGCTGTAAATGAAATTTCACTAAAAGAAAATCAAATTGGAACTGCTTTTTTTTGTGCAACTTTCAATACAGGCATGTGCCGATTCTGTTAGTAAAGTCAGCAAGTATGAAAACACAAACTTTTTTAAGATATTCTATATCTTAAAACATATTTACCAATGAAATGTGTTTCAGTTGAATGGTCAGGGAAGCTATACCTGCAAATTGAGAGGCACAAACAGTTAAATGAGGCACAATTTGGGCCATTGTTCCAAGAATAAAGAAACAGATTTTCAAACAAATGAATGAACTTGAGGCCCACTCAGCCCATACCAGTGCAAATTGGGAGAAACTCCACGCCACCTCTGCAAGCTTCTCCCTCCGTGGGATCCTGGAGCAACTGGGGCCATCATGGTGGAACAATTCCTTGAGAATATAGTACGGGTTCCAGCTTACAGGGGATGGCGCCATTGGGTTGTCCTTATCACCAAATCGCATTCGGCACTGTCCTTCTAGTTGTTCGCAGGAGGTGAGATGTATGTTGTGTCGTGCAGCGCCAGGCAGCATGTTGGGTTTTACCACCAGCAAGAACATCAAGTAGTTGGATAGCACCTCAGTAGCCTCAAGGAGCTCTTTTGCATGTTTGGCCTTGGATTTCCTGATGTACACCTCGGTTGCAATGTGCCAAACAAGGATGCTCTCGTCAAAGTCAATGTTGACGCTCCAGCGAGCAAAGTCCTTGTAGGCCTCCATACGTTTCAGTATAAAGCTGCCTCTTGAGTTCAAATCAGTATCTTGGTGTTGCAGTGCTTGCTCTTTGCTTCGCAATGCTTGCAGAACCAATTTCTTGATATCTTGTATTGACAAAGACGAGTTAGCATGTGGAAAAGTGCCTGAGAAGTGCATCTTGTTCCACCAGTCCTCGAGCCCCAATTTCATTGCTAGTCTGCTCCCTACCTCGTTGGTGTTGCGGGTGCACAGGTGGAACAAGTTGTACTGTCCAATGGAGCCCGACCAGAGTCTCCTACTTGCTGGATGGACACGCTGACCAAGGGAAGTGACAATGTGGAGAGGCCACTCCCATCCCCTGCCCCTGCGGTGCAGCAAAGAACATGTCCAGGTGGACAGTACAGCCCTGCACACTGATATGATTTCCAGGACCAAAGCCCCAACCAGTAAAACATAACTGATAGCCACATCCACTCTGCTGTACCGATTTCCACTGCTGTTGATGCTGAGCTGAAACAACAGGAACGTGGTAGCTGTGCCAAACAGTGAAATGAAATGGATGCAGAAGCCATACCATGTGTGGATTACTGCTGCCTTGGTGTACAGGAAGTCATACATCAGAGATAGCTCCATCTCAACCAACTTGTATAGATCCTCTCCCAGATAAGATATCACAGAACGTGGTTTAGATTGCGAGCGAACTGAGGGATTTGGTAGCATTATGATATCAGCGAAGACACCTTTGCAGATATCGAACTGGGAGTGGGCTCCAAGCAGCAAATCCTCTTCGCTAGTACCCAAAGCCAATAACTGATAAGGGTCTGTCTTAACCTTTCGGATGCTGATGCTGCTACGGATGCTGCTGATGTTGCCACACTTGAGAGCCCATATCCTCTCACCATACTTGAGAAGGCCGGCAACGAACATGGACATGGAGGCCAGCAAAAGCAGTGCCCCGCTGGTGGTGATGTACTCGTATATCACATAAGCAGCTCCCAGGACCTGCACAGCAAGAGTTTGCAGGTGTCGTAGCCAGAGCGCGTTGTCCTCGAGCGCATATGCTGTGATGTTGTCTGGTCCGCCAAGGTGCAGCAGTAGGAACGGTGCCCAGAAGGCCACCAGCTGGTGCTCGTCTGACCTACTGTCCACAGATAGGTGGCCCAGGGTGTATATTGCCGTGGAATCGGCCAGTAGATATGCTGACCAGAGGAAGAACATCAGGGCGGTGGAGTTGCTATGACGGCGGACTCCTCCGAAAACGAGGAGGAATACTTGTAACCCAAAGCTTACAAGGACCAGGATCTGTATCCCCCATTCATTCCACAGGTTCACTAGCTTTCCAGCCTCAATTACTTCGCTCCTCATCATGTCTACATACAGTAACATGGCAAAGAAATAACAATATTAGCAACTCGGTGTTTGTATATGCGCTGTGTGCATGGAATGTATGCAAAGGGCGAACTGGGTAACAGGATGGACTATGTGTGTGATCATAAGACAGTAATAATAGACGCCGATAGCTCATTGCATGAGAAATGAGCTGAGAGGATTAGCTCGAGGCATCATAATCTAACTGGCAATAATAAATTGGCAAACTTTCTGACAAGAAGGTTTCCTCCAGCTGCAGCTAAGATGAGGGTCATGGCTTCAACCTCCTTTGATTCGACTTTGAAACCTGAAGGCGAGCTTGCCGTGGAAGCAGTGGTTCCATATCGCATCAGTCAGCTCTGTATAGTTGATATGCCACTATTATTATACTTGTGCCCATGGAGACAGATGCAAAGCAGAGTATAAACGAAGAAGAGTTTTTTTCTCTCTCTCTCTTTAAAACAGTTGAATTACTCCACAGGAATGAAGCATGATGTGCAATGCTTTCCTATGGATTAGCACATGATGATGCAGGAAAAAAAAGAAAAAGGTTGCAGGGAATGGATGCGTGCGCCCATTGAACTGCTAAAAAGTTAGTACTTGTGCCACCTGAATCGATCCAAGCATGAACAAATCACAGCAGTAAATCCATTTTGATGCACCAATTGGTCTACAATGTACACTGAATAATTGAGTAAAGCAAGCAGAAGTTTGTGGCGTGACGCCATGTCAGGTCATGTCATGTATACTCATCAATCAGTACGTACAAATCCACAATGACATTAATTAGCAATTCATTTCACCATGCATCCATGAAGCAACCAGAGGAATGGAATCCGTTAATCCAAGTCGGGTGGATGCTTACTTCTTGTTGCTGGGACGTTGGTCAGAGGAGGGACACGCCGCTTCGGAAGGGCGTCCCGGGTGATTGCCCTCGCGCGCGTCGGACGAGGACGAGAGCGCTCGGTCGGTGGACGGCCTGGGCACCAGGCCTGATCTACGGCGGCGCCGCGGCCGCTGGCCTACCCGATGCGGCACCGGCACCAGCAGCGGACTGAGGAATGGGAGAGGGCCTGGGGTGGTGGAAGTGGAGGCGGCGGCGACGAAGCGAGGAAAAGGTGGAGGTGGCACAACGGAAACGCTCTTCTTCTTTTTCAATTATTATTATTATTATTATTCCCTCAGTTTTCGAATTTTTTTTCATTGCTACGCTACTTTGCAAAAATATTAAAGGCTTCTCCTGTACTTACTGTACTATTATTCGCCACGTGGTTGTCCCTCCGCCTAGCATTTTATCACCAAACTAGGACCTGGACCTCCTCCTTCGTTGGCAACCATGTCATCTTCAGATCTTCAGCCTCTATGAATCATAGGATTATAGAAACGTAAGAATAGAAAAGGTATATAAGAATAAAATATTCTAACATCATGAATCATGTGGATTGAGACTCTCGAACGTAGGAAGTTCATAGGAATCTGTTTAAGGAAACAGAAAATTGTTTTCCATTTCAAAGGGGTATAAGATTGAATGTTTGGATGGAGCGTAAGAAAAATATAACAATTTGATGAGTGAGTGACACAAAAAAAACCTTCCGTGAGTTACAACCTCTTAGTAGAATTTCTCTAAAATTCCTATGAAACAAGTCCTTTCATATGATCTGTAGGAACCTGATCTTCTGTTCCAAAGGGGTTTATAGAAAGTTTTCCTGTAGAATTTCAATCCTTAAGAATTCCTCTATTTTTCCTTTGTTCTAAAGGGGCCTTGCTTTTTTTGTCCTTGTGAGGGAAATTAGTTCGTGCCAAGAGATGTGAAATAGCACATTGGTTTTAATTTTCCTTTGCCAAAAGTAATATCTCGGTGTGGAGAAGAATACAATTCGAGCACAATATTGAGCCAAAACGTCTCAAATTTGAACAAATTTATAAAACAAAATGTATCAATATTTATGATACGAAATAAGTATCATTGGATTCGGTATGTAATATAGGCACTGTTTGGTTAGTGGACTAAAGTTTAATCGCCTAACTAAAGTTTAGTCACCTCTTGGGGACTAGAGAGGACTAAACTATTTTAGTCACCTTTAGTCACCCCATTTGGCATTTTAAGCACTAAAAGTGACTAAAGTCTAGTCCCTCCAAACCAAACAGACCCATATTTTCATGATATATTTATCTGGTGTCATAAATATTGATATTTTTCATGTAAATTTGACCAAATTTTGGATACATTAACTAAGAACAAAACTATAATTACATCTCTTTTAAGATGGAGAAATTAGTTCATGAATAACTTTGGCATTTTCTATTAACGAAATACGTGCTAATTCAATTTCACAGACTAAAGGAATGATATTTACTTGGAACTATTGGCACACATTTACCAGAACCTTGCGACAAACACAAGAAATAAACATTTAATCTCTTTGACTTTGCTGCAGCGACATATATCAATCAGTGATGTGAGCCTTTAGGAAAATGGAACGGATAGTCTCGTGGCCATCAATGGTGGAAGTGGAGGTGGCACCAACACCAGCCGCCGCAGTATGCTCTGTGGAATGGGGTGGTGGACACGCCGCCCGTACGAATCCAGAGTTGGTAGCTAGCCGGGACAAGTGGCTGGTTCGCATTTGGACATGCCCACCACCAGTCGATTTTAACTAGTACCGGAAATGCCCTTCCGTAGGCCGTAGTGATATGATCAGAAGAGGATCAGGATCAACATTTTTTATAATTTAAAAAAGATTGAGAAAAGGTAGGAAGAAAGGTCACAACAACATTCACGCCTACCTTGTATTAAAAAAAAACATTCATGCCTTGTCGAATCCATACGTCAGCTTGTGCATTGAGCTCTAAATATCCATACCATTGAGCTCTAACTACACCAGGCTTATTATAGCAGATGTGATCTGCGGCCATCCCCATCCCATATCATGGTGACGATGACAGTATTTGTATTACAGACAACTTGAGAAGATGAAACTCTTCTCAGCCACTCTCACCCACCCTTCCTCACAATCACACCCATGCCATCACAAAACACCGGAATTATATACAACGACGTTTCAGGCCTTCAAAATGTCATAAAATGCAGAGGGTCGCTTCCGTTTCTTCAGACACAGCTCCTGCAAGCAGAGGGAACTATTTTTCATTCACATGTTTAATTATTATTAATTCCCCAGAGTTCTACAAGCACAAGATACTCCGGAGTAAATGTTTCAGCAAAAACATGCTTATTCCCTTGCCATTCATATGATTAAATTTAAAGTTCCCTTTTCATAAACAAGTTGTGTAGCTTTTTATTTATTTATTTATACACTGTAATGCTAAATACTTATCTACCTTGTAAATCAACTTTTTCATGTTACCATGTATGTACCCAAGGTACAGAATAGGTCATTTGGTGCTCTTCAAGCAACGTTAAAAGACAAGTGACAGCAAGCAAACTTAAACTTAGTGGATATGACTATATGACCAGATTCTCTGCTGGAACCACAGCTACGGAAAGCAAACTTAAACTTAGTGGACATGACTATATGACCAGTACCTCCACTGCAGAAGCCACCCTCAATAAGCTTGCCTCACCCCATGGACGGCCTATCAGTTGCAAACCTATAGGAAGGCCCTGCTTGTCATGACCAACCTGACGAGAGAGCGACATGTCACCAAAGTATAACTTTTCTGCCTTTGATCTATATTCAACCAAAATAATCTGTTTTCTTATACAAGTTCCCAAGTTGTCTATTAGAAAAAACAGCAATGCTACTGACATCAGCAACACAAAAGGTTTCAGTATATATAAATGTAAATATATATAAAGTGGTAATATTATGGTCAGGCTCCGGTGTAGACCATAACATGTATTTGTATGATACATTGATACCACTTACAGGCACAGTTATTGCTGGGAGACCAAGAAGGTTCCCTGCTATGATGAATCGCATCAGGTAAGCTGCAAGAAAGGGCAATGTTAGAAAAGGCGTGTGTTGTGATCTCTGTAGAACAACCAACCATACTTACACTGAGCATCAAATAGGTTATATCAAGCCAATACAAGAACATATCATTTTCTTAGTAAACCACCCAAAAATAATATAATACAGATTGTGAACAAATCTTCCCAGTTCCCAGTCTAATAAGCATGATTTGCTACACACAATGAAATTAATGAAACCACCCAAGTTCTGTTCTCTTCAACTTAATGGTTTATCGAGCAAGCAAAAAAAGGAACCATTTTGTCTTCTCTTGTACCAGCTTGCTTGATTAGTTGGTTGTAAAAAACAACACCACACACTACCTGCCAAACAACACATATCTTACATCTGGTTTTCAGCATCTTTTCGTCAAACATAATAGCATTGTGAAAACCATTAAAATTCATATAAACTCTTTTTGACAAATTAAAGATCTAATTAAGATGCCTAAATTACAGTATCCTGCTCACAGTTTACCTGACACAACATAATTTGACTCTCCTGACTTCAGAGCACTTGGAGGTATTTTTGGAGCAGTAATGCTGGAAAACAGCACAGTTGCTTAGTTATTACAGCAATACAAAGCTTCTTGATGTAGAATAACCATGCATAATTTGAGGTGCACCGTGCACCATCGTTTTAGGGAACATAGATATATACATGTAGATCACATATGTCACTTATTCCTGTCTATTTGAAAAGCGTATTGACAAAGATTAGTTCATGGATATTGTCTAGAATTATGTGCTTCACTTAGGCTACAACTACATATCTAACTATTTCTATACCACACTGACAGTGGCGGAAATTAACTAAAGGAGCAAAGAGAGAAGGCGGAGGGGGTCTATATAATTGAGCATTAACCACCTACAAATAGTACCAAAGTTACTGTTTAGATAAGATAGTGGAGAACACATTGGGCAGGAGGGACATGGGCCAGCTTGGTCTAACCAAGCTCCACCCCTGCACATTGATTTATTTCCAGATAAGATACAAATCCAAAGATCTCTTTTACATTATAATCCATTGCTGAGAGATCAAACTTCCTCAGGTTTGACTACTAATATATATAAAAAACATAATACAGATTTGTCATGTGAAAGAAATAGCATTAAATTTTTTTTAGGGTACTTCGAGAAACTTTTAAAATGTAAATTTTTTCATGTGATAAAGAAAACTTCTGTATTTATTACCCAGTTGTAGGAGTTGCTATGACATCGACCTTCTTGAAAGCTTCCATGTGATAGTGCATTATCCTCCTCCTATATAAGCCCCATCAAAAGGTACATTAAGCGCATGTTTAGCACAATATAGGAAAAAGAAACAAACAGTTACAACACATGTTGCAGGAGCCCCCAGTCGCTATTGCGATAGTAGGTCATTAACAGATACTTGAAAGTTTAGGTTCAATTGCACAAATCAAGATAAGCTTGACACGTAAACTGAATTCATAACCTCTAAGCATGCTTATGTTCACCTTATACTTTGAGAAGCCACATAATCAGTTGCAGTGAATGACCCAAAAAGTGCCAAGCTTGCTCGAGTATCCAGCGTAAACTCAGTTTTCCGTCTGGAAGAACAAGGAGAATGAGAACAATAGTACAGCAAAGAAAATATTTTGCTTAAGATAGCCCATTCTAACAAATAACTTAAATTTTCTGCATGTTGCAGACCAATAATTTCAAGAAGTGTTTCCCCTTGGAAGGAAATGTCATAACTACGCTGGGGATAACATTATGGAAATGGTATCCATCAAACAGATAGGTACCCTGCTTTGTAATGAGGATTCAGATCACAGAATGATTCTGAGCCAATTGAGACAACATGGGCAGTACGCATCTCTTCAAGCTCTGGTAATGTTATCTCTTCTATCTTCAAAGAAGCAAATCAGGACTTGTTAGTTGAGATGTTAGAAGAGATGAATGTGCACATACAATAGATACCATGTGGTCAGCTCAATATCAGTTATGAATTAGAGGATCTGCAAACACAATGAACATATACATTTCACAGTCTGAGCTTTGTCATAGCCACTAGGTTGAAGTTGATGGAATTGATTTATCTAAACATAACTTATATACATCAAAAGCCACATCATAACACAGACGCTTCTATTCTGAGAAGAGTTTGTCCATCTTAAGTCAAATGATCTTTTTTATATAAGAAGGCGAATGATCTATTGTAACTTCTATATCTATAACTAAGAGAAACATTAATCCTGCAATGTTATTGTCTAAGTCATTGAGATAGAATGGGCTTACTTGACATCTGAAAGTGCTGCAGAGAAGTTTAAGTGCATCGTCACATGTACTCGATATCTCATGATCAGAAACATCATTAAACCACTACAAAAGCAAATTTCTTTTGAGAATAGGTAGTGACATACCATACTAACGTTTGAAGTGCACAAACATACCTCTGTATATTTTCCTATTTTAACTGATCCCAGGATATTGCTGTTTTCTGGAGACAACAAATTTGGGACACATAGTGGTGACTGCAAAGAGGAAAGAAACAGAAATGCAGATGCTGTGAGCTCAATCAAATGTGCTATATTCAGCAAAAAAATGTTATTTAGTTATAAGTCATGCTGGATTTGTGGGGAACAATAGAGAAGGTTATCTAGCAAGAAAAAAACATTATCTAAGCAACTGATATCATTTCAAAGCCAACTGCCTAAGGCTGATTGGTATAATCTGACAGCATACAAGGCACATGAAAGGCATACCAGCATTCTTGATATTTAAAAGGCAGGAAATATTAGAATGTATTCCTCTGTTCCAAACTATAAGACGTTTTGGCTTTTCTTACATAGCTTTTGTATATTGTCAAGGGCGGTATTGCCTAAGGTAGCTGGACCCCGACTCCGTAGCTCGTAGTCGTGATCCGTCGTCGCCAGCAGGGTTATACCCCACGCCGCCGCCGCCCTCGTCACTGGGTTATGCCCCCAAGTGCCGGCTTGAGAGATAACAGGGAGGAAGATAGATGCAAATACTTCTTGATTGATTTTCTCAAAGGTCTGTTACACTTATATATGGCCTAAGGCCCAAATAAAAGGAGTAATAATCTCCCTAATCTAAGGAAGGAAATAACCGAGTCCAATCTTGTTTCCAATTCTAGCCACGCGTGGAGTCCTGGCCTTGCACGCCTTCCCGCGCGGCTGCCCTCTCCTGGGCGCGGCGCACATCACGGGCGCGGCTGCGTCTCACGTATGTGCGCCCGACCATGACATCTCCCTCTCCGTCGAGAGTCAGCTCGTCCTCGAGCTGGAATGAGGGAAATCTTGTGCGGAACGCGGCGGTGTCCCTCCATGTAGACGATGCCGCGGAGCAGTCCTTCCACTTGATAAGCACCTGGGGAACGCCGCGGCGAGGCGATAGCGCACCGCGCGATCAGGCTCCGGCCTCGACGGCGCCGTGACGGAGTGGAGGCAGGGGCTGCAGCTCAGCCGGAGGGTTGCCGTGGAACTTCTTGAGCACACTGACATGGAAGACGTCATGAATGCGAGCGCCCCGCGGCAGCGCTAGACGAACAGCGACGCCATTGATGAGCTCGACGACGCGATACGGCCCGACGAAGCGGGGCTTAAGCTTGCTGCCCGAGGCCAGTGGTAGTGAGGACGCCAAGCGTTGCCGGAGGCGGAGCAGGGCCCAATCGCCGACCTGGTAGGAGACTGGCCGGTGGTTGTCGTCGTAGTACCGCTTCTGGGTGCTCTGCGCCTGCTCCAGCCTGTAGCGAACATCAGCCAGGAACTCATCTCGCTCTTCCATTGTCTTGGCCACCGCCTGCACCTGGTGTCGCCCGCCTCATACGAGCGGATCGAAGGTGGGTAGTGCCCGTACACCACCCGAAAAGGGGTGTCCCCGAGAGAGGACTGATACGCCGTGTTGAAGAGGTACTCCGCCCATGGCAGCCACCGCACCCACTGGCGAGGCCGATCACCTGTCAAACACCGCAAATACATGACGATAACGCGGTTAGCCGACTCCGACTGCCCATCTGACTGTGGATGGAATGCCGTCGACATATGCAGCTTGGTGCCCATCAGCCGCATAAGCTCTTGCCAAAAGGCTGATGTGAACACCGTGTCCCGGTCGGAGACGATGGATTGCGGAACACCATGTAGACGAACGATGTCGGCGAAGAAAGCTTGAGCGACGGATTCAGCCGAGTACGGATGCGCCAAGGGTATGAAGTGGCAGTACTTGCTGAATCGGTCCACCACAGTGAGGATCACCGACTTGCCGCGGACGCGTGGAAGAGCTTCCAGCAAAATCCATGGCGATGTCCGTCCAGACTCCCTGCGGGCACCGGCAGAGGAAGTAGCAGACCAGCCGGCTGAAGGTGCTCAGACTTGTTGTGCTGGCAGACTGCGCACGTGCGCACAGCGTCATGCACTCGCTGCTTCATGTTGGGGAAGTGGAAGTCGCGGCGTAAGCGATGCAAGGTACGCTGGACACCTTCGTGTCCCTCCTCATGCACCGCCGTCAACACCTCCAGCAGCAGCGGCGAAGTCGGGGGGATGTACAGCCGGCCCCCAAAGTGCACCATGCCATCGACGAGCGTCCAAGGGTCCCGCCGGTTTCCTGCAGCGATGTCGGCGTGGAGGGCGACGAGGGCGGGGTCGTCCTGGTGTGCTTGGCGCAGGCGGTCGAGGAAGTCGAAAGCGGGGGACTACAAGGGCGAGCAGCACCCCGTCCTCCGTGTCCCGTCTGGACAGCGCATCTGCCACGGCGTTCGCAGCACCTGGCTTGTACTCCACGCTGAAATCGAACCCCAGCAGCTTGCCCACCCAGTGATGTTGTGAATGGTGGCAAGGACGCTGGTCCAACAAGTACTTGAGACTATAATGGTCTGTCTGACGCTGAAACGACGTCCCCAAAGATATGGGCGCCAGT
This sequence comes from Saccharum spontaneum, assembly GCA_022457205.1. Classification (NCBI taxonomy): domain Eukaryota; kingdom Viridiplantae; phylum Streptophyta; class Magnoliopsida; order Poales; family Poaceae; genus Saccharum; species Saccharum spontaneum. The sequence goes on from CM039600.1 coordinate 2,395,950, forward strand.
GTCGGACTGCCTGGACCAGCCCAATATGCTCGCGCTCGTAGGCCGCAAGGGGCGATGCCGCGGGTGCCACCGGTCGACTGATGTAAGCGATGGGGTGGCCGTCTTGGATGAGCACCGCCCCAAAACCCATGTGACGACGTGTCACACTCCACCACGAACGGCTTGGAGTAGGGTCGGGCATGGCCAACACCGGGGCTGCCGTTACTGCAGCCTTGAGGTCGTCGAATGCCGCAGCCGCCTCCGCGCCCCAATGAGAAGCACTCCTTCTTGAGTAGGCTGGTGAGGGGCGCCGCCATTGCGCCATAGTTGTGGATGAACTTGCGGTAGTATCCCGCCAAGCCGAGGAATCCGCGGACCGCCCGCGCCGAGCGAGCACCGGCCAATCGTGTATGGCTTGCACCTTGGCCGAATCCATGGCCACGCCTGCCGCCGAGATCGTGTGGCCAAGGTAGGCAACGGATGACACCCCGAAGTCACACTTGGAGCGCTTGACGAGAGGACGTGGCGGCGGAGCTCGCTAGGACCCC
>CM039600.1:2461825-2547088 GCA_022457205.1 Saccharum spontaneum
TTCTTGCTATCGAGATTTCTCCAATTCGGTAATGCCTTCATTCTATGTTACATTGTAAATGAAGTGTGAAGACCGAGGACATTACAATATCCTATGTGATTAGAAAGTGTTGTGATATTGGGTTCACTTACTTATTCAGCACTTTGACTAGGGGGTCGATAAGAGAAAGTGGCTTTTTCTTTGAGTCCCACACCTCGATATGTGAATCTTGAAGATAGATATCTACGAGGATGAAATGGTTGCTGCAATCACAAAGTCCATGTTATTGAATGACATATCAAGAAAAGAAACACTAAAATAAGGGTCGAGAACACATACTCGCAGTTGTAGGGTAGGAGTACGTTTGTTTTGTTGTTTCTGAACATACTTTCAAACTCAATCTTTAAACTTGTTGGTACATAGTCATCATCACCAGGGGTGTTGTCTCATTTACAAATATGGGATCCAAGAAATCTATATTGCTCAATTGCTTCTTTAGGCACCATTTTGCCATACACCTGCATAATAAACATATGATATATTCAAATGCAAATCACGTAGTTTATTATAACGTTGTGAGGGTAGGGTACTTACATAGACCATATCATCAAAATCTGCGTATCGAGCGAGCGCCGTTGGAAGAGCTGAAAGAGGTGTTCATAATAAATAGTATGCACCGTTTCTTCAGGATGATTAAAACCATTCCGGGAGGGATGCAAACTTCAAAACCGATACAGTCTCCGTTGGCAGTATCCAGGGAGTAATAATCATGCAACTGTCGCATGTATGTTGGCAAATCTTTATACTCTTGTTCGGTGGCGACCAAAGGTTTGCCTCTTGAATACTTGTATGCGACCGTGGCTTTTTCAAAATCTCTCGTTCCGTAATACAACTCCGTGGCCCTCTCCATGGATATGCCCATGTTGTTGGCCAAGTTCTGTATCTCTAGCAATTCTTTGGTGTGTATTTCTCTAGCTCTGATTTGATTACTCTCTTTGTTGTGTTGCCTTTCAAATTCGGTCTGTTGTCTCCACTTAGGTAGACTGGCTATTCGATTAAAGAAGGCAATGGCGGCTTTCTTGCTTGGAGGCTCCACAATCGGGTCCTTCATCTTACTCGTAATGCTAGCATCCACCTTCTTTTTACTTGTCTGGGGAGCATTACCAACCGAAACTGATGACCTCTTGTGTTGCGAGGTCGAACCTGATCGCACTTTGGATTTTCGCGGAGGAGGAGGAGGTGTCTTCTCTTTTGGCTGTGGAGGAGGTGGAGGAGGTGGAGGAGGTGTTTTCTCCTTTGGCGGTGGAGGAGGTAGAGGAGGTGTTTTCTTCTTTAGCGGTTGAGGAGGTAGAGGAGGTGTTTTCTCCTTTGACGGTGGAGGAGGTGTCTTCTCTTTCGAGGCAGGAGAGGGAGAATGAGGATTCACTGCCATCCTCTTGGCGGCGGCGATGCCGATGATTCACTGCCATCCTCATCATCCGAAGATGGCTGCTCATCCAGCTTGATGAAGCGTTTGCGCCAAGCCACATGAGTGCCCAAGTTGTGAACAAGACGCGGCCTATCTTCCTCCACTGGGAAATCAATGTGTATCTTATTGTACTTCTTATCCAAGATCTTATCAATGCTGACCCTGGCATACCCGGGTGGCATTGGCTTGCCATGAATGATGCCGTCTCCTCTTGGAAATGCTTGTCCGACCGCCACCTTGTCTTTTGTCCACTGCTGACGGATGTATAACCTGACATTAATAGGTCCAGTGATGTTGTCCATCGGATGAGGAGCATTGACCTCTTCTTCGTCAAGCATAGGGGTTGAGCCGCAGCTACTGCGACCCTTGGGCACTGGGCTATTCAAAGTCAGGATAGGCTGCGGTTGTGACGAACACATGGATTGCATAGCTGACATAACTCGTGCATCAACTTGAGCAGCTATCCGTGCTTCCATGCTATCTTCGATTTCCTTTCGAAACCTTTGGAGCTCTTCTTCTCTTTGTGTTCTAGCCCTCGCCCGGCTCCTATAGGATGAAGATTCACCTTCGAATGCTTTCACCCAAGGTACATTCCCGGCTCCTCTAGTGCGACCGGGGTGCTCCTTGTTTCCAAGTGCTTGTGTGAGCACGTCATTTTCTCTATCGGACTTGCGGTTACCTCTATTCACTTCCTCAGTTAAGGTTGAAATCCTCTGGAGGAGATCGCTGACGGGTTCACTACTGGCATTAAGGCTCCCATCACTATTGTATCGTGCCCCCCTTGCAAGTAGGTAGTTTACTGATCTGGGCTGCCAATCGCTTGTCTGAGGCCTAACGCCGCGCTGCTCTAGTTTCTGGACTTCCATTTCCCATTCCGGAATCTTCCGTACATAGCCACGCGATCCTAGGCGATGAGGATCCTTTGTCTTAAGTGAGTTTGCTCTATTTCTTTCGCTTGATGCCTTGGCCTCTTCGGATAGCTTGTAAGCCTTGAACTCCTCCCAGAAGTCTCTCTGCTTGGTGTATTGACCTCCCTCAAAATTTGGTTCTCTGTCCTCCTTGATTAACTTGTACAAGGTTCCCTTGAAAGTCTTGAACGAGCGACCCATGATTTCCTTGGCCTTCTTCTTGACTGTCGCCTCGTCATAGTCATTAGGAAAAGTGAAAAACCCTTTCAACTTGTTCCAAACTAGCTCCTTCTCACTTTCTGGAACCCTCCATGGGTCATCCTCACGACCAGTCCATTTCCTGTATTTGATCGGGATAAAGTCTCTTACAAGTGCCCCGATGACACTCTTGTATGGGCCTAATGCTGTAAGAGGCTCCACCGGCTCCCCTACTTGGTCGAACTCTCAGAGATGTGCCAATGTTTACTTGTTTGAGGAAGCTTTGTTGCACCACGCTTAGTCTTGCTGGTACCCTCCACCACTTGGCTCTTGCGGCGGAATCTGCTTCAAAATTCATAAATAAGTCCCCATCAAACTTATCTAGCGTGATTTCTTACTATCACGTTATTAGGTTTGACCTAAGTTATTACCTCGTCTCCTTGGTCTAGCTGCAGATAATGGCTAGGGCTCCAATCGTCCTGATTACCACCACCATTAGTTGGATCCTGCGGCGCTCCTGTCGCAGTGCTCTCTGCTTGTGGGGTATCAGTAGCTCAGCGACGGGTGGTGAATTGGCGATGACGAGTCATGTTTCTGGACATGCAATCAAAGGCATCAACTTTCTTAGGGTAAATCTCATATATGCGTCAAAACACTCTTGACTCCAACTCTTGATCAAGTTACCGACTTGACCCCGTATAATAGTATACCCCTCAAGGATAGTTATCTTACTTAACTATGCATATTTCTTTTATTAATTCAGAGTTCATTGTTTTAGGGGTGCTGGACCTTTTCGCTTTACCTTAACCAGAAATTCGCAAGATGCAGCAAATTTCTCGAAGGCATTCACAGGAGGTCTTTGATGAGAATAAAAAACTCCGCAAAGAGTTGGAGCCCAAGATGCATGAACTTGACTTAAGATCTAAGCATCTTGATCACATAGCTTCGCAAAGTGACTCAAACATGAGGAATCTTCAGTAAGAGAAGGAAAAGGTGTGTACAGGTTTATTACTGTAGCTTTCTCCTGTTAAAATTTTTGAATTTTGTAGGGAGTGCATAACAGCATTTCTTCTGTAGTGCCTAGCATTTAATTTATAGATAGATTACAATTGCATATGGCTTAGCGATTAAGGTATCAGGTAAAATGCAGGGAAGTTGTAGAGTTTTTTTTGTGTCTTCTTGTAGAACAGGAAGGGAATTCAAATAACTCCCTAAATTTGCATCTAAATTACACACCTTTGTCATTATGAAACATTTAGGCTTGGAAGGCATCAGTAATCTATGGTGTCCAGTCAATTTTAGGTCTACTTCCATTGCTCTGCTAGGCAGAGACATACTAGCTTCCAAATGCACGACGGGCAAGTAGTGTGCAAAGTAAACTACACACCGCCTACAGCTGCAGATGTCTTTATCAACTGGTCTCAATTCCAATTGTTTGCCAAATGGACCGTCTGCCCCGAGAAACAACACTCAATAGCAGGCTACTGCATTTTTTTCTTTTGTGACTCTTTGATCTTGTAGTCATCAAAACAATAGCACACTGTTTCAAGATCAAGCACCGAAGCAGAGTAAGAGCTGTCTACAAGAATGCAATATGGTAGAGGCATTTCACCGAACACCTTATGGGCACTCACCCAAACTGCAGGGGTGGCGCGACAACGACGTGGAGGAGCTCCTGGCAGCGTCGAGGACGGCGGCGTCGGGCTGCGGCGTCGTGAACAGCGCGGTCGGGCTGCGGCGTCGTGGACGGCGAGTCGGGCGGCGGCGGCGTACACTGGCGGGAGCGTTGGTTTTTTGTCGAGCGTCGTGACTGGCGGGAGCGCCAGCCCCTTTTATAACCCCAGCATCACTGCCGGTTGGCTATTACAACCGGCAGTAATGTTGGCCATCACTGCCGGTTTGTTATTAGAACCGGCAGTGATATCCCATATCACTGCCGGTTCTAATAACAAACCGGCAGTGATGGCCAACATCCGGCAGTGATGTCCCACATCACTGCCGGTTCTAATGACCAACCGGCAGTGATGTCCCACATCACTGCCGGTTGGTCATTAGAACCGGCAGTGATATGGGACATCACTGCCGGTTCTAATGACCAACCGGCAGTGATGTGGGACATCACTGTCGGTTGGTCATTAGAACCGGTTTAGTTTTACTTTTTTAAAAAATTAAAAACAACAAGTTCAAACCAAATTTTAGAACCCCAAATTATTTCAAATGAAAAAGTGAGGAATACCAAATTTATACAACTCATGAAGATCTACAACTTTGATATAGGTCATTTCTTCATTTAAAAAAATTGAACATTTCAAATTTAAAATTTTGAAAAATGGAACGTCCAGTCCAAAATTTAAAACCCAAAATGATTTGAACATAAAACTTGATGAATACCAAAGTTGTTCAACTTATCAAGATCTACAACTTTTGTATAGGTCATTTCTTCATTTGAGAAATTGTTAATATACATTGTTCACAAAACCTACACGTGTCTCATATGGTTTATGAAATCTTATGAGAGATGTGTAATATTTATGAACAATGTTATTACCACTTTGTCGGATGAAGAAATGACCAATATAAAAGTTGTAGACCTTGATGAGTTGTATAACTTTCTTTACATCACTTTTCTAGTTGAAACCATTTGGGGTTTCAAAATCATGTTTCAAGTTGTCTTTTTTAAAAAAATTTGAAAAACGACAAGTTCAAACCAAATTTTAGAACCCCAATTTATTTCAAATGAAAAAGTTATGAATACCAAAGTTGTTCACATTTGACAAATTCTTAGTACACATTGTTCACAAAACTTACATCGGGAATTTGAGATGTTGCACATGTTTCATTGTCATATTTCACAAGTTCAAACCAGAATTTGAGCCCCTAAATGATTTCAGCTCAGAAAGTGATGAATACCAAAGTTGTTCAACTCACCAAGATCTAAACTTTTATATGGGTTATTTTCTCATTTGACTAAATTTGAAATCAAGCCTAAATTTAAAATCGAAAGTGATCTCAACTTAAAATGTGATGAATACCAAGGTTGTTCAACTAATGAAGATCTACAACATTTTATTAAGGATTACATAGTTTATGATATTCTAACTATGATGGCCTCATCATGATCACTCCGGAGGTAAGCAGGTTCATCACCCTCTTCAAGGATAGGTAGGGTAATGTCTGCCCCAAAAGGAGCCATTTCTTGATAACCTTTGTACTCTTCTTCGTCCGTCACTCCTTCAACACCGACAATCTTCCTTTTGCCTTGCATGACTACTTGTAGTCTTCCCTTTGTATTGTTATCCCTTGCATAGAAGATTTGCAAAACATCCTTTGCAAGGACGAAGGGGTCATCTCTGTATGCGGTCTTGGATAGATCAACGGTAGTGAACTCATCATTGTCGGTGTTGATTTCATCTAGCCGGACCCACTGGCAACGGAAAAGAGCGACCTTCAACTGTCGTCCATAGTCTAGCTCCCATATCTCATCTATGAAACCATAGTATGTTGCCTCCACCGTGCCGTATTCATCGTGGGCGTCGAAACGAACAGCACTATTTTGGTTGGTGCTCTTTCCATCCTGTTTTTTTGTGTAAAATGTAAAACCATTTATATCATAACCTTGGTACATCATCACCGTAGTCGAAGGTCCGGGAGCTAAGAGATCTAGCTGACATCCCGATACCATTCCTAGCCTGCGGCGTCGAAACCAGTCACCGAATTCCTCCTTATGTTTTTTCTCAAGCCAAGCCTATGACCTACCGATGTGCTTACTTTGCAGTAACTGCTTGTGCTCATTAATGTATGCCATCACACCGTCGGCCTGTTGGAGAACAGCGAAGTGTGCCTGTCTGAAGGAAACCACTTTGACTATTTTGACTGCTTTCTCACCTATCGTTCCTTTGCCCCCTAGTCTTCCATCGTGACGAGATACTGGAACTCCGACCCGATTGATGTCCATATAATATGTGCAGAACTCAATGGCCTCCTCCATTGTCCATCCTTCTACCATGCTCCCTTCTGGTCTGAATCTATTCCTAACATACCGCCTGAAAACTTTCATCAACCTCTCGAAAGGAAACATCTGGTGTAGATACATTGGGCCAAGGGCTTTAATTTGGTCCACAAGATGAACAAGTAGATGCACTGATATGTCGAAGTAAGTCGGTGGGAAATGCATCTCAAGCCTGCATAGAATCTCGGTTATCTCCTGCTTTAGCTGGTCTAGCTTGGCCCCTTCAATGACCTTTTCAGAGATCGCGTTGAAGAATGAACACAACTTTATGATTGGGGCACGGACCTTGTCAGGGAGGATACCTCGTAGGGCAACTGGGAGCAGCTGAGTCATAATGACATGACAGTCATGGGCCTTCATACAACCATAGTTAAACTTAAGTTCTCTCATGTTAACTAGCCTCTTCGGGTTCGCACAGTAGCCAGTTGGCACTTTGAGATCATTAAAGAAAGAAATAAGCATGGCCTTTTCTTCCTTTTTCAGTGTCCATGATGCCACCGGAAGTTTCAAGTGGCCATCCTCAAGAGTTATTGGGTGCAACTCCTTCCTGAGGCCCAGGTGTTGCATGTCCAAGCGTGTCGCGAGAGAATCCTTTGTTGTTCCCCCGGTGTTCATCAACATGTTAAGTGTGTTACCGCACACGTTTTTAGTTATGTGCATTGGATCAAGACAGTGACGTACACTCAAAAGTGGCCAATAAGGTAGTTCCCAAAAGATTGATTTTTTCTTCCAGATACTACCGGCTGGCGCTGATACTGCACCTTCCCCCTTCCCAAGGACAACATCTGTGAGTTTGCTTACTTGTTTAAGTATCTGTTTCCCGTCTCGATACTTTGGAGGGCCACGTTTCTCAGTAGTCCCATTAAAATCTTTTCTATTCTTGCGGTAAGGGTGATCCCTTCGTAGAAACCTACGGTGTCCCATATAGACCATCTTCTTGTTTTCTGGTAGATGTATAGCATCAGTCTCGTCCAAGCACTCGACACACCCAGTGTATCCTTTTGTCTTCTCTCCAGACAAGCAACCTCGCCCTGGCAGGTCAGTGATTGTAGCGATAAGTATAACCTTTATCGTGACATGTTCTTTTTTATACTCATCCCAAACATCCTTCACACCCATCTCCCACATCTGTAGTAGTTCATCGATCACTGGTTGTAGAAGCACATCGATATCATTACCAGGTTGTTTTGGCCCTTGGATTAGTAGTGGCATCTGGATGTATGACCGTTTCATACAAAGCCAGGGTGGAAGGTTGTATATACATAGCGTCACTGGCCAAGTGCTATGATTGCTTCCAACCTGGTCAAACGGATTCATCCCATCTGTGCTCAAACCTATCCAAAGATGCCTTACCTCTCCACCGATGTTCTTATAGAACATAGTGTTGATAGTCCTCCAGTCCGACCCGTCGGCGGGGTGCCTCAACATTGTATCTTTCTTACGCTCTTCGCCGTGCCAACGCAACAGTTTGGCTGACTTTGCATTTGCAAACAACCTATGCACTCGTGGAGCTATAGGAAAATACCATACGACCTTTATGGGCCCTCCTCTGGTCTTGCTTCCCTGATTTGACGGCCCTTGCTTGTATCGGGGAGCTTTACACTTGGGACACGCATCCAAGTCTTTGTATTTTTCTCCACGGTACAATATGCAATCGTTGGAACACGCGTGTATTTTCTCAACCTCGAGGCCGATTGGGCAAATCATTTGCTTGGCCAGGTAAGTCTTTTCTGGTAACTCGCTACCCTTCGGGAGCAGTTTATGCAGTATACCTAACAAGCTATCGAAGCCTTTATCACTCAATCCATTCGTTGATTTGAACTCTAATAGCATGATGTTGGCTTCCAGTTTGCTTATTGGGCAGGTCGGATACAATGGTGTTTTTGCATCCTTTCTCATGATCTCCAGTTTTTTCAACTGTGTAGCACTAAGGAATCCGCCATGCACATCATGAAGAAACTGTGAAATGCCATCATTTTCCTCTGTGTCGTCAACTAATGTATTCCTAAACACATTATCGTTGGTAGGCACAGGTACTGTGTAGCATTGGTCATCATCAATAGGTAGAAATGCGTCTAGGGATACGCTAGGCATGGGCACATCATCATTGTTTTCTTGTGCAACATTTTGACCAACCTCCCCATGCAAAGTCCAAATCGTGTAGTCTCTCATGAACCCCCTGGTAATCAAGTGCAATCGTATATGCTCCACGTCGCCCTATTTTCTCGTATTCTTGCAATCTTTGCATGGATAGAATACAGGCTGTGAGTCCCCAGCATTGGCTCTAGCGAGCTTGATGAAATCGTCGATGCCCGTCAAGTACCGTTGGTCTGTACATGACAGATCGTACATCCACCCTCGATCTATGTCTGCACAGGTAAAATGGGCCGGGCAGAGGAAACATAGGAAAGTTTTAATAAGAAACAATTATTGCACAATATTGAAGAACAATTATTCTACTCCATGCAACATAAAAATGGAGACACTAATTTAAAAAAAAACTAAATTTGGAGACATGATTATGAATAACAATGTAGCTCCAAACAATGCCCATATAAATTAAAAATCGCAGCCCCATAAAAATTAATTATTGCACAATATTGTAGAACAATTATTCTACTCCATGCCACATAAAAATAGAGACATTAATTTAAATAAATACTAAAATTGGAGACATTATCATGAACAACAATGTAGCTCCAAACCAGTGGCCGATGCAGGATGATAATCAAGGGGGGGCTAAAAACAATGGTGATTTGAGATTTTTGCTACAGTGTTTCTAGTAGTAAATCAAGTCATTAGGGGGCTGGAGCCCACCCACCCCCCCTTAGATCCGCCACTACTGCTCAAACAATGCATTGTTTGGTGACACATGGGTTAATTTGCTCATCAACATTGTAAAAGAATCTACTCTACTCCTAAGAACCAATTATAACATCACATACTAACAATGCATTATAGCCATGAATTAGAAAAGTGCTCTGTAGAAGAATGGAGAAATAAGAATGAGAATCAAGCATTATAGCCATCAAAACAAAGCTAATTAAGCAACACAATCGAAGGAATGGAGGCTGGTTACTAACCTTAAAGCAAAAAGATCAAGCCATTCTTCCAAATCCAAGTGGTAGCTTCACGGATTTGGGCGACCGCAACATTGGAGGGAGTGGCCCAAACGCGCGCCTCTGTTATCGGGATAAAAGAGTGGAGGAAGAAGATGACGGCTACAACCTTTTTGTGCTGTCAGGCTCATCACTATCGGTTCTATCCTAGAACCGACAGTGATAGAATCAAATCACTGTCGGTTCGTGGCTTGAACCGGCAGTGATAAGTGGAGTTGTCATCACTGCCGGCGGGAGGCACAAACCGGCAGTGATAGTTGTCATCACTGCCGGTTCTCGCACCCCCCAATTATTTTCTGGTTGTCAGAGCCTAGAACCGGCAGTGAAGGGTCATCACTGCCGGTTGTCCTAATTTCGGCAGTGATATGGCCGGCACTGTTGACTGTTTCTGTAGTAGTGAACCACAATTCAATAATAGCACCGTAAGTACGGAGTACTACACAAGGTTTATCCAAAAAAATTACAAGAAAATATGCACATGGCTTTAGCAAGGAAAACAAGTTAAGTTGTATAAAAATGGTTGTGCATGAAGTAAAGTGAGCATAAGTATAATTCTCAAGTATGCATATATGAAGTCATATTAACACGTTAACATGCATAACTTGTGATTAGTAGGTGCATAACATAGTGCAATGACAAATGACTATTGTTTATGGGATACTAGTTTGTATCATCTGATCGACAGAGGCAACTGCAAAATTTTGATTCACGTATAGACAAAAAGGGTAAAATGGGCATTTCATCTCGTTCTTACTTGTTATAGTTTTAGAGGGCAGTTACATTGAGGTCCAAGGAAATTTGTCTCCACAACTAGGAGGAGCTAGATGTTTTCCCGTCGTCGATAGAGTTATAAACTTTTTTGGCATGTAGGTTATTGACTATTTGGAAAAAGATCAAAACTGCTTTGTGCCTGGCTTGAGGATTATTGGACCAGGCTCAGCCTTGAGTTGATGACGAACACATGCTGGCCTGGTGGGGACACCGGCTTCATGGCGCCGGGCTCCGATAGCTCCCAAGCGCGGCCCATGAACTCGGACTACCTCAAGTCACTTCACCGCACAGGCGGCGGCGGCGGCGGCGGTAAGGCTATCCGCACTCATGGACCTCTATATTCATTCTCTATATGTCCTAGTTAGCAAGATTCTCTCCGCTATATTTAATTCTTCCGCATCCATCCATCCTCTATATCATCCTCTACCCACTCTATCCACTGTGAGACCAACTTGTCACTTTATCTAAATATATTCATGTGTGATCTAGTTTTGAAGGATTTATTGAGACGAATTTAATGGTGCAATCGAAATTTAATTTGAATTTTTTGTTTGTGAGTTATAACATTTTTTTCCTTTGTTTAGCTAGTGGGGCCTGCCACTGCCCACTATAGTTTAAGCACTGTACTACTCTAAATATAGAGTGAGAGAAATGATAGAGTATCGTTTTAGAGTAACCAGTGCAGCAGTTTTTACTCTATATTCATACTCTAAAGCTTTAGAGTATCCTTTAGAGTACCCACTGCGGCGAGTCTAATGCTGGGCCAGAGGCAAGCCATTACTCCAGTAGAAACGCCAGTACACGACCGAAAATTCGGGCACGCTTGCTTGTGTTATAAGTCGTACTTTTTTAGCGAACGAACGGTGTTTTTCTCTCACAACAAATCAGGAAACAGTACTTTCAGTTATGGCTTATCAGTCCAATAAATATGGCCGAAATGAGATTTAAAAGTGGATTATCCAACTGACATGTGCAATGTAGACGGAAAGTTCCAAACCACACCATATAATCACTTACATATATATGGACCAAAACACGTCCTAACCTGATGATCTTTGTGAACGCAAGATAATCAGTGTGACAAGCCGCTTCGCTTTAGGTGGTATGTACTGCAACAAAAGTTAGTATCAGGAAAGCAACTGCCTGCCCAACTCACTCGCTATAAGAGCATCTCCAAGAGTTTGCCAAATGAGATTGGCATCCTTTCAATTTTGGCAAAATGAGAAAATTTGGGTTCCAACAGCTTGGCAAATGAGGTTGGCATTCTTGGCAACTTGCCATCCACCGGCCTCGCACGCGCAAATATGCGCGCGCGGAGCGGACTTGGCATTCGTATGTACGAGAGAGGTGGAAGGACACAAAAATAATTTTGTTTCTCTCTCAGGGTTCCTGATGTAAGTTTTTAAGAGGTGGAAGGGCATAAACATAATTTTGTTTCTCCCTCAGGGTTCCTGATGTAAGTTAGATCTGGGTTTGGCAAGTGAATTATACCAAACTCTTGGAGAGAGACTGTTTTTTTACTTGGCATATCTTTTTACAACTTGGCAAAACACAAGATTTGCCAAATGAAAATTGCCAAACTCTTGGAGATGCTCTAATCCATGTCTTTTTCGCGAAACTAATTTGCAGCCTATTCTAACAACTATAGATATGCTTTTTTTTTAGCGTGATGCTAAATGTGTAGAGCTCTCGTGATTCGTGAACACCAAAAGAAAAAGGATGACAATGCATAGGTGACAGCGAGCCGTTAACGTGCAAATTATGCAACCCCCGGTCCCGGTCGTCACGGAGTCAGCACTTTGCAGCAGCTCCTCAAAAAGCGCAAAAAAAAAAAAACTATTGTATACTGTCTTCGTCCAGTGATAGTAATAGTAATCATATTTGTAACTGGGAAAGTCAAATTGATGATAATTTAAATTATATAGAAGTTTTTTTAGAATACAAAGCTGGTATCAATAGATTTTGTATTCAAACTAATTCTGCAATGATATTGATTTTTTGTTAGAGAAACTAAGGGTCAAAATTTATTGTGTTTTATTTGCAAAAAAAATATTATTGTGTTTGGCTTTTTATCGATCAAAATATACACATGACAATTTTGTTAAGAGTCGACAACATAGACAACTGAAAGTCTACGCTAGCGGCACCGGAGCAAGCTGCCAAGGGAGATTAACATCGTTGTGACTGCTGACGCCGCTACTTCCATTGCTGCATGCTGCTCCCCCATGTCAGATCCGCTCGTGGTGGCGATGTGCGAGGGCGTTGGGCCTCCCGCATCGGTTGACCTGATGCTCGATGAGCTCGCTGCCTAGCTTGTCGTGAGTGGGTGCGCCAATTTGGGCGCCCGTCTACTCCGACAGCTGCCACTCTAGAGGTTCAGCCATCGTTGCTAGACATCTGTTCGCCACCACGGATGGTTCAGCTCTGCTTCGCGGATGCTGAGGCGCCAAGGGTGGATGGTGAGGATCGGCCACCTACCTCTACGCCGGCGCTTTTGGCCCTCGCCAGGGAGTTTGCTAGGCATGTCTCCGCCCCGTTGAAGACTCCCATCCTCAAGGTGCCACCCAGACGTCGACCTCGTCGCTCTCCATCCTTGGCCACCATCCGCCGTAGCACGCGTTTTGCGGCAAAGTGTGCCTCTCGGCCCCTAACGCCATCCTTCAAACGCAAAAAGCGCTTTGTGTCCAAGTGGAAACCCACCGCTTCACACCCGTCGAATACCCAGGCAGTAGCAGACTTCTAGCAGGCATTCTAGGACCCGCTCGACTCCGAAAAAAGGGCCACACTTCGAGCGCTTATGAAGTTCGACCTGGCGGGGTTCGAGTGTATGTTCAAGGAGGTCTACTAGTCTCGTTGGCACATGGTTAATTGGTTGCAAAACTTTCATGTAATGTAATTTAGGTTAGTTTTATTTTGGTCGCGTTGGCTTCCATCCTTCCACGTCGGAAAAAAAATCTATTTCATTGCTATGTACATATACGACAACCTTTAGAGTTAACTAGCATAGTAGAACGCGAATGACTCTAGCAGCTATTAGTTCTTAGCTAACAATTAGCTAGGTTGGTCTAACTAATGAGATAGTTTTTAGCATATTCAACTAATAATTAGCTACTTTATTAGTTGTATCTGTTTGAATTCAATCTAGCTGATTGTCAAACAGATCTTATATGTAGTCTCTTGATTAATCCGCCGGCACAAGCCTAGATGCTACCATTAGAGACTAAAGTTGTGTTTGCTTAACTTCTAGAGAATCTGATAATGTTTTCGAATGTTCGATTTTGGATGTCCGATGTTACGATGAAGCTGCATAGGAGGCTTTAAATCAAACAAACGTAACACTCTCGTGCATATTGCTTTGCAATTCTATTTCTTTATTATTAAGCGTTTATTTATCTTAACATTCATGCATTGTTTGTTTGAGCCTAAACAAACGTAACACTCTCGTGCACAAAGCTTTGCAATTCTATTTCTTTATTATTAAGCGTTTATTTATCTTAACATTCATGCATTGTTTGTTTGAGCCTAACAATGGTTTTGGTTGGTGGCTTGTTTGACTCACGTTGCCCCAAGGAAAGCCAGACATTACTAGCAGTTGATTAATGGTGGACGGGTCCACAGAGAAAAAAAATCAACGGAGGGAAGTTAGCGAAATAGACATGGTGAGGCCGGAACGGACGGAGAACGGACGCTTCTCCTCCCTCGCTTTCCGGTGTTGGGCGTGCATCGGCAGAGCTGACTGTGACTGGTGGACTGAAGGTGAAGGCAGGGGAAGGAGAAGGGAAGGGAAGCTTTGGGTGGGAGAGGAGAGGAGGGGGAAGCCTAGCAGCAACAGTAGGCAGTAGCAGGGTTGACCGGAGGGGGAGTGGAGAGTAACCCCAACAACCCCACCTCCTGCCCTCCCCTCCCCTCCCCTTCTTTCTTATTGCCATTTGCCACCACTCCACGTCTCCACCAAACAAGGCAACAAGGGAGAAGTAGATCTGCATCTGCGAGAGGAGGCAGCGGCGGTGGTGATGATGGAGAGCCAGCCGCTGCAGGACCCGACGGCCACGGCTCCGGCCCCCGGATCTGCGGAGCCAGCCGGAGCTCCGCCTGCCGTCGTAAGCGCCTTCCTTCCTCGGCCTTCATTTCTTGCTCTTCTTGCTTGCTCTGCGGTGCCATTGCTTCGCCTGGGATCTGATTCAGCTTACTGCTTGGCCACTGAGCCCGGATCTTGTCGTTTTGCAGACCCCCGGCAAGGAGTTCACGCGCACCTGCAAGGGCCTCGTCGTCGTGCTCATCGGAGGATACGTGCTGCTCCAGCTCCTCCCCTCGTCACTCAACTACCTCGCTATCATCCCCTCCAAGTACGTGTCTGCCTGCCCACGACGCTCAAAAGAAACAGCTTTTCCCGGCAGAGTGGTGATGGATGGCTCCCCAGGACATTCCTTTGACTTGTGTCTGCGCCTTGCAGGACAATCCCCTATGTATGGACCGTCTTCACCGCCGGTTACATCGAGCAAGTCCTCCCCGGGGTGAGCTCAATTTCTCTCGATTTGACGTCTCCTGCGTTTCTTTGATTCAAAGTTTGAGTTGAACATCATGACTTGAAACACCTGTGAGATCTTATATTGTAGCCACACAGGGCCATACTGCAGAATTTGGTGGCCCGGTGCAGAATGCATAGTTAGGCCCTACGTTTAAGAAATGACAATGGCTAAATTCTTTACCTTTTCCATATACAATGCATATTTCTTGAAAATATTATACCAGGCCGTAATGTTAAGAGAGTAAAAAAGAAATCAGGATAGTACTTTCAAAATGAAATCTTCAAAGTTTGAGCCTTTCAAAGTTTATCTTCATATTGAGATAATATTTTGCAAAACTAAAGATTGAACCATAGACATATTAAATTCAGGCTCGGCAACAAACAACTTCTTTGCTTGTGTCTTCGAAGAGTTGCATTTCCAGACCCCTGGCATTGTAGCCTGCACCTCGAGAGTAAAATAGATGGATACTACCAGAACAGGATTACTTTGGGAAAAACACGTAGTGCTTTCCTCCATCCCAGAAAGTTTTTAATGAGGTATGATGAGAGTTAAAAGTGGAGTAATTAATTCTTACGATGATTGGTAGAAGAAATTTGCAGCAGCAAATCAACAAGGATTGAGTGGGGGTGCAGAGAGAGAACTAAGATAGCCGTGTGGACTTACTTGGAAGGAACAGCTACACGTTTACAACATGCACGTTACCTGCTTCTAATTTGCCAAGTATATGGAAAGAAGTATTTGGGGACTCTAATGGGGGTGGGGGGTTGCTGTGTTATCACTCAACATGATCTTGCTAGCACTTGGACCTGTTGTAAGAACCCCCAAAATTAAACATTTAAGCTGAAGCAAACATATGCTGTTAAAATTCTCTCATCACTTTGGAATAGTAAAATTACCATGTGCTTGCACCATATTATGCTCCAAAATTCAAGAGACAAGGAGTGGCATTTTTCTGACAGTATAAAGTAGTCTCCTCTGTTATGTTCTTAATGATAACAAACAGAATTTTTGCTTTTACAGGCCATTGGCAGTTCTCTTGGTCTTCTCTTTTGTGGAAAGGACATTGAACCAGCATGGGGCCGCAAGGAATTCTTGAAGTTCATTATTTTGATCAACTCCATCTGTGGCATTCTTGCTTTCTGCTTTGCTATTGGACTCTACTACGTCACCGGAAAGGAGAGCTTCCTGTAAGTTTTAATCCATCATTCAGGGTATCAGATGTGCCTATTACTAATTACTCATTATCTGGCACTGCTCTTAGTTTTGTTTAATGTGCTTATTTCCCATGCCTTCCTCGAGTGTCAAGATGGTCAATTGATGTGCTCGTGTTGACATCTGCTTCTAATGAATACAAGATCATACTCTTAGGTCTGCCAGTAAGAACTGCAGAATAACTAGCTGATATCAAACAGCTACTCTTCTATTCACTAATTAAAAGTTTTTTGGAGTTTAGACACATTAATACCGCATGATCACTCTTAGTTGTTTTTGCATCATTCGAGTTACTAGGTTACATGGTAACATGCTATTTCCTGAGAAAATAGAGTTACTGTCTAAGCACATTACCTGACCTTCATATGCCATGACATGCAGGGTCACACCACTTTCTGGTTTCCACGGTTGCCTTGCTGGCTTCCTTGTGGCCCTGAAGCAGCTCTTACCAAACCTTGAGCTTCCTATGTGCTTTTTCTGGAAAATAAAGGCAAAGGTATACCAAATAGCCATTTCTAAGCCTAGAGCTATACTTTACTTATTGTACCAGTGTACTTGTTCTGCAGACACTTACAAGCTTGTTGATGCTGAGTGATCTTATCTCTACTGCAGTGGATGCCATTCTTTGTTGTATGTTTCTCAAGTATCATGGCCTTCATTGTGCCTGATTCCATTAACTTCCTGCCAACTTTGGTGTCCGGGATGTATGTTAGCTGGCTTTACCTGAGATACTTCCAAAGGAACCCACTGACTGGACTTAAGGGTGATCCCAGTGATGACTTCTCCTTCCCCAGTTTATTCCCAGCTGCCATGAGGTACTTTGAATCTTCTGTTATTTTTTCCTTTTACATCAGCAAACACTCACTACTGATCTCACTTTTGATATCAATCGATGCTTTTGTTTTTCCTGCAGACCAGTTACAGACCCTGTGGCCAACCTGTTTGATAGGATGTTGTGTGCAAGGTCAAGGCCTTTGGAAGTGGCTCTCCCAATTTCAGATCCTACCAAGGCTTCAAGAAGAAGGTATAAAGTTCTCCTTTAGTTACAATTTAGATAAGGTGGTATTGGTGTGCTATACCAGCCATATTTGCTGCTGGTGCTTCTCTTTGATTGCGATGGTAATTCTTAAGACTTGAGTGAGGCATCTAGAGGCCATTGAACTTCAAGTTGTAATAATAGAGCTAGCACCACAAAAGTAGTGTTAAATTAGTGTGCAAAGGCAGCCAGAGACCGAAACTGTGTTACTGAAATATTTGGAATCTCAGAAACAAGTCTTTATGTTTTTTTTGACGGGAAAAGGCTGTGGAGGAGATCCCCACAGCACACTTTAAATTTAATTAGAAAAAGTCCAAGAGTTTACTTACAACAAAATTAACTAAAAGCATCAAGCCAAAAACAGAAGGAAGACCTAAGAACCTCCTTAAATCTAAGAGATTGCAAAAGACATTGTTAAGAGCCGACTAATTCCATCTCAATCATTTCAGGGAGCGTGGCGAGAGGGTTCTTGAGGAAAGGCTGGCAGCCGACAGTGCTGGTGACACAGAAGCCGCGCCTCACGGTCATGGCACCGCGGAAGACTGAGAACTTTCTCGCGACCATCAGCGCCTTTTATAGGAGTCATGCCTGGCGCCCATGGCTTTGCTCCCTCCTCCAGCGTCGTAGCTCTCCAGATTTGTCTTCTGGAGATGGAGAGTCATTCAGTTTACAGCGAACCAATAATATGGTGTTCTTTTTTTATTGTTTCTCTGTTTGCGAAGATTTATTGGTTAAATTCTGTAGTAGTCGATTGTTATATCACAGTGAAAAAAAGAAGAAGAAAGGGTGGTGGGCATTTGCAGCGAGATGTTGAGATTCCGTAGTAGAGACGATGCATTTGCAGCCGATTGTTTGTTACTGGTCAGATTCTGTAGTAGTCATATACTCTACTCATATATAGAAAGAAGAATGGCTTTGTCAGTATCAGATGTTGAGATAATCGTTTTTCTAGTAACGTGATTTGAGTGGACAATAGGTTTCACATATAAGCGTAGGGCTGATGCCCTGAATTTGTGGCCTCGTGACAATAAGGAGTTTCATGGCCCAGTTTTTAACACATCAATATTTTTGAAATAGTGTAGAAGAGTTTTATGATTCAGTTTTTAACACATCAATATTTTAGAAATAGTGTAGAGTTTTATTCCTATAAAACTCTCTTTACTGTCACAAAACTTTTATCATCTCTCTTTATCAATACAGTGTCATGTCAGCTTCATAAACAATGTTAACCGTCACGTCATAAAATTGTGTTGAACAGTGCCAGAGGTCCTCCAATTTATTGCAGATTGAGGGATACTTAGGACTCCTCCAATTTATTGCAGATTGAGGGATACTTAGGATCTGTTTGGTTCACTGGACTAAATTTTAGTCTCCGTCGTATCGAATGTTTGAACACATGCATAGAGTATTAAATATAGACTATTTACGAAACTAAAAATATAGGGTGAGGATAATTTGAGAGACGATTTTTTAAGTCCAATTAGCCCATGATTAACAATAATTGCTACGGTACAAAATGTGTTAATGATAAATTAATTAGACTTAATAAATTTATCTTGCGGATTATCCACCGAATATATAATTTATTTTTTAATTAGTATCAAAAATATGGTCAACCCCGGACTATACTGAGAGGACAAACATTACATTTATGGGTTGGTAGGTATAGTCTGTTGTCCGCATTTGCAACACTGTCCGCAGTGCGGCTCAGTGCGTGTGACTGGCGCTCGGGTGCTGTGCTGCTGTCCACAGATCTTTCTGTCCCGGCCCGTGTCGGTCGACGGAAGTCTGGCAGGGCAGGCAGAGGCAGCCGCGACACTTCCGGGCGGTTTCGGCGTGCTTGGATCATCAGCCAGGCGCGCCGGCATGAGCCGTGTGTTTTTCAACCACCGTAACAAAGCTCCAAAAACTAATATCCTTTCTTCGCAAATAAAGGCTGTGTAAATTATCTGCATGCTTCATAATAGACTGTCGATGAAAATTTCATCTATGTAGAAAATATGTTACACGGTCTAGAAAACCAATAGGTGATAACCAATTTCTACTATGCCGCCGATTCTTGTAAACAATTATTAGTAGTAGATTTTTGTTCTTGAAAAATTAAAATACTGTGGATTCTCTGTCGGTTGCCCGCCATGCTTGCTGCTATCAGTAGGTAAGGACGGTGTTTGAAACCAATTTGGAAATTCTGAAGGCAAAGAAAAAAAAAGGAAAACTCATTTGTACTGTACTTCATGGCAAGCGGGGGGAGGCCATGAAGGTGCAGTCAGGAGACGGAGAAGAAGAGGGGAATATAATAGTTCTGACTTCCGAGGACAGCTTTATGCAGAATTCAGTTAGAAAGGGGTTGTTTAGTGGGCGAAATTTTTTTATTCGGTTACTGTAGCATTTTCGTTTTATTTGGCAATATATGTCCAATCATGGACTAATTAGGCTCAAAAAATTTGTCTCGTGATTTACAACTAAACTGTGTAATTAGTTTTTTCTTTCGTCTACATTTAGTACTCCATGCATGTGCCGCAATATTTGATGTGACAGGTACTGTAGTACTTTTTGAGTTCGCTTTTTAAAAACTAAAGAGGCTCAAATTTGTTCATATTCCTTTCATTCCCCTCCTTTTTTCTTTTAGAAAACCGGGATCGACAGTGTTTACTTCCTTCCAAATTCCAAAAATTTTATAAGATTCCTCGTCACATCAAATCTTTGGACGTATGCATGGAGTATTAAATGTAGATAAAAAAACTAATTGCACAGTTTGTCTGTAAATGTCAAGACGAATCTTTTGAGCCTAGTTAGTCCATGATTGAATAAATTTTATCAAATAACAACGAAAAGTGCTACAGAAATTTTACATCAACTTTTACACCATCTAAACACTACCATTGTATTTCACACGAATTCGGTAAGGTTTACATGGCACTTACACAGAAACACCCTTGAACAAACAGAAAATTACATTTTGGATCCTACAAGGGTGACACTGATTCCCGGTCGTCTTCATCGCCGGCGAATGGAGGAGCCCCTCGACGAGCATCCACCGCACCAGAGGTAGAAGAAGATGCACACCAAGGTTGCAGCTTGAAGCAACGTCCTCCCGACGAAGAAACTTCAAAGATTTTCATTGGCGCAACGAGTAGCATGCCAAAAAGAACATGCCGTGGAACCGTTGAACACACAAGCCAAAGAAGATGACCACTAACCATCTCGCCGCCGAGGAACATGGGAGTCGCCATAAGCATCGCCGGCAACTCTAAGTCGACAAACGACGAAGCAACCGAAAGGAGAAAGAAAGCGCCCGAACACTTGCATGTAAACCACCGCTCGGAATCCCCAGAGAAGTGGTAGGCATTCCTCCCAAGAATCTCTTCGCAGAGGGCATCAACGGTGCCGGAGCCAAAGAAACCGAGGGAGGGACAAAAGACCTCGCCGGCGAGATGTAGAGCTTCAAAAGAAACCTAGATCTGGCGAGGTAGCAGACGCCAAGCCCTTCGCCGCTGCTGAAGCGCAGGCGGAGGAGAGGCTGGCAAAGCTTATTCCTCAACGGCGGCGCCACCTCCACTAAAAGCACACCGCGTGGACCTAAAACTACAAACCTAGGTACTGATATGTACACCGGCCGCCGGAGTGGAGGGGGGACGGAGGAGATCGACGCCGGAGCTCGGTCGCCTCCCATTCGCCCTCTTGCAACTGTAGAGACTAGAAGGGTCGAGAGAGGAAGGTTTTCACTTTTCAGCTATGTGATCCAGGATGGGCCGGCGTATCGCGGGTTGGGCCTGCGGTCCCTCTTGGGCCGTGTCGCGGGCGCAGGGGTCGTCGGCGAGCCTGACGCAGATGCCGCAGCGGAGTCGACGGAGCAGGACGGCGCGAAGCGGCAGGACCTTAGGTGGTCCGCCAGCTCGTAGTAGGGCACCGGGGCTGTGCACCCGCGATGCTTGTGGGTGCAGGACACCATGGCGCCGCGCACCATGCGGTCCATCTCGGGGCATGGCATTCCGACGGAGGAGACGGCGTCGGTGCACACCTCGACGTGGCTGGCGCTGCAGTCCTCGCACACGACGTGCCCGGCGTCGCACTGCATGCAAGGCAACGCAACCCAAAACCACCACCAGGGCAAGTGCCAAGAATCAGATGTATATATTTGATATTTTTTCCCTCCCACAAATCGAGCGGAGCAGCAGCAACTGACCTTGAACGTAGGTGGTTTCAGGATTTGGGAGCAGGACGCGCAGTCGAAGAGGGACGCGTCCATCATCACCATCTGCTGCGGGGAAGAAGACATGTCGACGGGGAGTCGGCGTCCCAAGACGATGGCTCTCTCATCTCCGTCTCCCTCGCCGCCGCATGCGGCTTCCACCGGCTTCAACCTGCTGGGCGGCTTCTTGATGGACGACTTCTTGCGGGAAACCTTCCACTTGTTGGTGGAAAGCTTCCACAAGGACCTGCTCAGCGGCAGCGGCGGGAAAAACATGTCGGCTGGCTGGCTCTGTCTGAAGGAACGGTGAACGCCTTCCCCTCTTCTCTGCATCTCGGCTATTAATCAATGCAGCTTTTGACTTGCACAGGAAGCCTCACAGGCCGGCCTGACAACTCGATGCACACGAAAACTCGCTCGAACAGTGGAGTGCAGCGGAACGGAGGCAGCCAGGCAGGCGCTGGCAGCTGCGCAGGCAACCGCACCAGAGCAGTGAAAGCCATGAGCTTGCGCGCTACCCTTGCAGGGCCTCGTTTAGTTCGAAAAAGTTTTTTTTTTAATGAAAATATCACATCGGATGTTTCGTGTGACGTTGGAAGAGTTTTTTATACTAACAAAAAAAACTAATTACACAACTAGCCTAAAAACAACGAGACGAATTTATTAAGACTAATTAATTTGTCATTAGCAAAAGTACGGTAGCACTTTAGTGTCAAATCACGGACTAATTAGGCTCAAGACGTTCATTTCACAATTTCTATGCAAACTATGCAATTAGTTTTTTATTTCGTCTATATTTAGTACTCCATGCATATGTCGTAAGTTTTACCGTAGCACTTTTTAAATTCTGAATTTTGGAACTAAACAAGACTAGTCTTTCTTGCTTTTACGATTAAAATAAATGTACTCCTTATAGGTAGTCTTTCTTGCTTTTAGGATTGTACTCGTATGTATTGACCAACTGCAAAAACATCTATTGGATTTTCGTTTGAAATATGTCCAAGTTTATGTGTTTGGTTTTGCTTCATGATGATCCTTGCCCTAACCCTTGTGTCTCCGGAGACATATCCATGCTCGCTTGGATCTAGTAATAAAATTCTAACAAAATGTGGAGCAACACATAGTTTTAAAAAAGCAATATCCAATAATATAGTGTGCATTATTGTTTGCCAATTTTGTAGGCACAGCCATACCAGCCTGTTCGCTTGAGATTATCAGCCAAATCAGCCAGTCAGCTGACAGTGTTTTTCTCTAAAAAAACCAGCCAACAGTACTTTTAGTCAGCCAAATCAGCCCAAACGAACAGGCTACCATCTTCTTTTACCGTCAGATGCAGATTTTGATGACATGTGTGATTGTGATAAAAAACTATATGCCAGTTACAATGGCTTCCTCATCTCAACGAAGGCCTTGCTTAGTTTGAGAATTTTTTTTGTAAATGGTACTGTAGCACTTTTGTTGTTATTTGGTAATTAGTGTCTAATCATGATTTAATTAGGTTTAAAAGATTTGTCTCGTGAATTTCGTCTAAACTATGTAATTAGTTTTATTTTTTATTTATATTTAATGCTTCATGCATGCGTCTAAAGATTTGATGTGACGAATAATCTTGAAAAATTTTGCAAAATTTTGGAAACTAAACATCACCGAAGCAGTGGTAATGGGCAAGTAGGAAACGAAGATGAAGACATGAATGTAATCCGAGATAATCTTGCTAATGCTTTATTTACAATCATAAACTATGTTTACAATGCGTACGTGAGTATAAGGGGATATTTGTATGAACTTTAAATGTTGGTGTTGGGTTTTGTGGACTTGAAAATTATAAGAGTATATGTGTGCATGTATTTTGGACGGACTAGTGTGTATTTTGGACAGACATATAAGTAGTCAGCATGCATGTGTGACCGTTTCATGTACAAGTGCAGGATATATAAAAAAAAGACAATGTTGAGAGACATTTTAGGAAATAAGCTTTCGAATTCCTAGAATCCACAAATATAATCAAGAATCAAACAGGAAGGGATTTTTATATTATCCAAAATGTGAATTCTAAAAATCTAGATTTTGAATTCTGAATCTAAAATCCCAATGAATTTATAATCGATAATCTTATAAATCATACTTTTTCAACTAACCATCAATATTTTATCTCACAATAAATATGTAAACAGTGCTTTTAGCAGTGGCCAAACGAATACGGCGCAGGAGCTCCATTGAACGGAGAGCTCTGCCTAGGCTTGATAGGCCTAGCTGCCCTACCATAGCTTATGCAGCACCCCGTCAAGAGCAACACCCCGACCAACGACGAGAGCCCCTGCCACTGGTAGCCTAGCTATCCATGCAGCTGCAAGCCAACTGCTACAGCGATCGGCATAGACGTAGCAGGCGAAAAAAAATAGACATGCTCCATCTGCCTAAATTATACGTCGCTTTTGGTTTCCGAGCCACAAATTTAATTTGATTTATAAAAAATATGTATAACATTTGTATCTTCAAATAAATTTATTAAAAAACTAGATTTAAAGATCTTTTTCAATAATATTAATTATATACCATAAATATTAATATTTTTTAATATATATTTTGTCAAAGTTATTTCTTAACAGATATTTTAAGACGGAGGGTGGCTGCTGGTAGCTGGAGTACATTAAGTAGGACAAGACCCGCAATAAAATTGGTAATAAAAAACTAGCATACTATGGTGATAAAATCGGTCGCAATCAATCGCCAGAGCTCACATTTTTACCATGGGGATTGGTCTTTTTTTTAAGGATAAACAGGTGGGATCGCTCCCGCTCCCTAGTGAGCTTTTATTGAAATGAGCAAAAGTTTTTACCACGGGGATTGGTTTAACCGGTGATACCATAGCCATCCGTGTGACGGATTTGAGTCCAAGAAACCAGCGGTAGGGAGAGTAGACGGCGGCAACGGCAGGAGAAGCGGCGACCATGAGCACCTCATGTTGTGCTTGTGCTGCGACGGGCTCCGCCAGAAGCCGGCGCCAAATTAAAGAAGCTGGTCCAGACGACCACCTCCGTCGCCTCGGCGAGCTCATCGCGCCTGGCCAGTGGTCACACCGTATACCAGTAGCAGAAGTCCGTGGTGTCCCCGTTCTTGTCCTTGGTCGCCGCCCCGGTGACGGTGAGGGTGGGCCCCAGAGGAGAGGAGGCGATCGGTGACCCGGTCCGTTGCATGGCGTTGCCGTGCCCGTGCAGTCGGTCGGCAGGGAGACAGTAGACCCGATGAGGCGACGTCGGCGCGGCCGACACGGAGATCTCTCGCCGCTCGACAGGAGGCGACAGGGGATCGTTCTCGGCTCCCGCGAGGCTGGCTGCACCGGTGCAGTGCATGCCCATTCCCAATTTTCCATGCAGTGCAGGCGTCAAAGTCAAACCACTGCCTGCCTTGCGTGCTGGTGCCTCCGGTTCTGCTCTGCGGCAGCGGTGTGGGACCAAGCCTCTTGCTCGCCGGGCCCCACGCCTGTTCGCTGCCTCGCCTCGGTTCTTTCGACTGCAAAGATGGGATGAAAACGGATTGAATACGTATGAATATCGTTGATATCATATTTATTTTCGTATTTTTGTTTGGTTTCGGATTCAAATATAGATAGCATCAACCATCGGATAGGATACATTTGGATATCGACATCATAAATATATGATTTGGGTATTTGGATACGGATACGGTATCGGATGTTGAATATCCAAACTCAGATACGAACAGGTTTAAACCTCTCTAAACGGATTTGGTCTCGAATACGGTCAGAAAATATCTGTACCACTTCGTCCCTGAAAGATAGTACGACCAATCAACTTTACGGCTTTGGGGTTGTTTAGTTGGTGAAAAAGTTTGGGT
The DNA here is from genome assembly GCA_022457205.1 of Saccharum spontaneum. Taxonomy (NCBI): domain Eukaryota; kingdom Viridiplantae; phylum Streptophyta; class Magnoliopsida; order Poales; family Poaceae; genus Saccharum; species Saccharum spontaneum. The sequence goes on from CM039600.1 coordinate 2,487,105, forward strand.
TCGGCTACTGTAACACTTTTTGTTTTTATTTGGCAATTTGTGTCCAATCATGGACTAATTAGGCTCAAAAGATTTGTCTCGTGATTTACAACTAAACTGTGTAATTAGTTTTTTTTCTTTCGTCTACATTTAGTACTCCATGCATGTGCCGCAAGATTTGATGTGACAGGTACTGTAGCACTTTTTGGGTTCACTTTTTGGGTTGGTGAGCCAACTAAACAGGCTCTTTACCTCAATCATCATTGTGCAAAAATAGTAAACCCCTAGAACCTCTCTAGGTACCTGCTAGTAGGTAGGGAGTATGATCAAACAATTAATTTATAATTATAATCCACAAATTTAAAGAAAATAAATTGAAAAAAAATTAATGTTAGACCCCATGTTGATGCAAACTTAGTCATCTTCAACTACTAACTAATTGACTTACAAAATAATTCAAGATCTACAAAGATGGGTCTTTCTGATGGGGTCTAGGTGGAGGTCTCGACGTCCTCTCTCCCTCTGTCCTAATTTATTTGTTGTTTTCGGTTTTCGTATCACAAGTTTGGTTTAATTTGTAGAAAATACGTACAACATTTATATCTTTAAATAAATTTATTAAAAAATTAGATTCAAAAAATCTTTCCAATAATACAAATTATGTATCATAAAGATTCATATTTTTTAATATATAAATTATGTATCATAAAGATTCATATTTTTTAATATATATTTTGTCAAAGTTGTTTTTTAGGAAGCGAAAATGACAGATATTTTTGGACGGAGAGAGCAGGTTGCCGTGGATTGAGCTGCCTCCGCTAAAAAGAACGTAGATGCATCTCCAAATCATTTTTTAAGTAGGTAAATGACAATGCCCTTAGCGACTTGGAAAGCCCTCTCCTCAGCCGCACTCACATGCATGGTGTGCGCGAAGCCGGCCGTTCCCCTCTTGCTCTTTCCTTTTCGGCCCGGTTTAGATCCTAAATTTTTCCCCAAATTCCACTATAAAAAAGAAGATTCCTCATCACATCAAAATGCCGGCACATGTATGGAGTACTAAATGTAGATGAAATCAAAAACTAATTACATAGTTTAGTTATACTTTGCGAGACGAATCTTTTGAGCCTAATTAGTCAATGTTTGGACAAAAATTCACAAATACAAACAAAATGCTACAGTGTAAAAGAATGTACTGTGTAGAATTTGAAGGGCCCAAATCAGGCCAACTAAACACGGCTTTCCTTTGGATCCCATGATGATGATAGGTCAACCACGTCTTTCTCGGTGTTCATCGCATCCAATTCCACCTCCGCTCCAGCGGCGGCGGTGTCCTCCGCACGGCAGAATCTTCAACGTCGGCGAGCAGAATCTGATGGCAAGAACGAAGACTCCTACCCGCCCAGCCAGCATCTATTTGGGCCACGACCGAATAATCAGCCCCATGCCAGCCTGCCTGCAACATCGGCAGCCCTCTACGTAAGCCAGGCCACCACGAGTTTCACTGGCGCCTCCCCAGCAGGCTTCAATGGCCCAGTCAGAGCTGGCCACTTTCCCTGCCTGCCTGGAATCGACAGTGATTCATTTTGTCAAGGCATCGACGGTGGCCACTTCCCTATCCAGTCAAGTATTTTAATTAATAATGATTTAATTAATGGATAAACAAACCGGACGTAAATGTTGTCCCTCGTGCAAGTGCACGCTCATACAGTATTTTTCCTTTCCCATACGCCTGTAATCAGTTGTTACACATACCTTACCAAGTTCTCCAGGATATGCAGTTTGCCACGATAATTGCTCTTCACTGCTACTAATTCTTACCCTTTCCAAAATTTTGATCATTCATTTGTGCTACTCCTTAGATAGTTGCACATAACAACAAATTTTTTTGCACGCCTGAAACCTGCCTTCAGTATGGTTGGGTTTTTAATTTCGGTATCGCAAAAATTTCGGCCACCACCGAAATTACCGAATTTCATAAAACAAGGCCGAAATTTTACCGAATTTTTTTAGAGACTAGCACATGAAATATGCTTTTCCTAAACAAAATTTTATCTAAATAAATATTAGTATGATTTATGACTACACATCTATTGAATAGAAGAATATACAATATAAACAATAGGAGGTGTGACTCTAGAGTTATATAGCACATGTATTAGTATATTACAAAAATTCGGATTTTTCTTTTGGCCACCACCGAAATTACTGGAATTCCAGAAATTTGGCTGAAATTTCGCCGAAATTTTTGTACCAAGAGCTGCACTCAGAATGGATTTATGTTGCTTTTTTATTTATGCTCTGAGAGAGCACAGCATATAATTTTCCACGGCTAACATTTCTATACAGTTAGTATCATTTTACCGGAAAATGTCAGCACTTGCCCATTAAAAAAAGGCCCATGATTTTTATTGAATCTGATGAAGTAATGCGCAGGAGATTTAAAATTCTGCAAATACACCTTTTGGTTTTGGGGCTAAGAAACGAATACAAAATGCATTTCTGTTCCTCTGAAATACAACAGCGCAATATATCCTATGATAAATAACTTCTACAGATCATCATACGGGAACAAGAAATTTAGCACTTGTACAGGATCATCACATAAGAGCAAGAAATGCAGCAATTGAAGATAGGGTGACTCATGCTTTTACTGAAACTCCTGAAATAATCTGTAACTAAGCAGAAGATTTAAAACTTTGTATATATCGCCTTTTGGCTTGTGAACTCAAAAAGAAAAAAAAAAGAAAAGAAAGAATACAAACAACATGAACATATACAATGCACGGCTTTGCAGCAAGATGGCTGGCTTCATTGTTGATGCTGCACTAATTTCATCCTACAAAATATTTCCCAAAAGTTCGACTATAACAACAGAAATTCTGCATGAGGTTGTGCAGAACCTGAAGCCTCTTCTTCTCAAGAGCTGCTTCTCCAATGTAGTCAACCCGGGATTCCTCTGCACTATCGCAGCCAAAGCTTCATGGCTTAATTTCTAAAGTATACGCCTGAAAAACAGCACCAGCAATTAGATCTAGCTGAGATAAGAAAAATATTAGACATGATGTGAACTTATTCACGAGTGGAAAGGATAAAGACGATGAATGCAGACAAAAAGATATTTGGACCACACTCCCAATCAATCACGTTAGCAGATCTGCTACAGATTATTGGATGCTTTTGAAATGGATATTATATCCGAATTATTTATGTTTTGGAAAAGAAGTTGAGCTAATCTATTTCACACTTTCAGTTACACAAATGAAAGGCATAGATGATATGACACAAATGTTTTCAACCTAACAAAGAGAGTATAGAAAGTAAAAGTTGGCTGTAATCAACATCAAAGTTGAAATGTGTCGCAATCATAAGCTAATTAATTTAATACAGTGTTTGTTAAGATGCCACGGACTGAATAACCCTTTTGTATATATGCTAGCGTCAAGTTGAAGAATGTAAGAAATGGGTACCAACTAAGAACCCATCCATATGTAGAGAACCAAAACAGATTTCAGAAAGGTACAAACAAAACAAACCTGTCAAAGGAGTCAGTGCTTTGATGAACATAGCTGGTGATACTATTTAAGAGGAATGACCACATCCAGATTCGTCGCAACTCGCCATCCTTTGGGATAGGCAAGATTCTCAGATCCAAATGGCACATGCCAATTCATTATTTGAGAGCAGTCAGCGGGTAAGCCTTCCATCTGGCTTTCATCCTCCACTAGTTGCTCTACGAACGTCGTTACCTGCAAAGTAACAACCATCTCAGATGCAGTACAATATACAGAAAGGCATTGTAAACAAAGTCCAGACAAGTATGCAGAAAAGCTGCCCATTCGGGTGGTCGCCATGTGTTTGATGGCTACTCTGTAATTTGAGAGTCTTATTTTTTTTCCACTGCAGCCATTTTATAATGGTGAAAATAAACATATCCAGCGTTGCATAGTAGTCAGAAAGTAGATCAGTCTGTCTATGTAAGTATTTTGCAAAATGGATAAGAGTACGTAGTATCCAAGAGCAGTAGGCACATACGAATATACTAACTCAGCAGTCAGAATATCAGAAAACAGAAGCAGCAAACTTACTTGAAAACCTTCTTTCACAGTGTCCGGATGCCGGATTGAATTCCATGCCAAATGAGACCGGAGTTTGGGGTCCCAGAGCATGGTGCTGTTGAATGCGAAACCCGACATGGCAACATGAAATCTACGGAGCTTGCTGACATGCTCACTTGTGTGCCACCCCACAACTTGGTTCTGTTTACAGACAGGGCCTTCCAGCACCACACCATCCTTTCTGTTATCAGAGATCACTGGCACAGGCCATGTGCCGAACCTCCTAATCATGAGAGGAGTTTGCAATAAGCCAACAGCCTGGTTTATATATATGATGAAGCATCCAATTTTCTCAAATAACATAGAATATCATATTTCACTGCTGCAGGGTCTAATTTTGGCATGTTACTATTAGATTCCAAAACCAACATTCTTGAGTTGAAAGGTAATTAATAAATACTAGTATGTTTTCGCAAAATAAAATAAAATAAATACTAGTATGAATTACCAGTGAACTCCAACAAAGCAAAACAGTGAAGCTACTGAATCTGTCTGAGACAAGAAAAATGGTAAGGCCTTGTTTAGATGGGAGAATTGGGGAGAAAAACACTGTATCAGAATTCCTGTAGCATTTTGTTTGTATTTGGTAAAAATTATCCAAATTTTGACTAACTAGGCTTAAAATGTTCATCTCGCAAAGTACAACAAAACCGTGCAATTATTTTTTGATTTCATCAACATTTAGTATTCCATGCATTTGCCGACATTTTGATGTGACGGGGAATCTTCTTTTTGCATAGTGAAATTTGGGGAGAGAATCGGTGAACTGAACAAGGCCTAAGAACTTTTGAGTCCTATGTTCAGTACAAGCAGCAGTATTCGCAGTGCCTTAGACAGATAGAAAAAGAAAAAGTACCGATTTTTCAGTCGATTCAGACAGCATATAACAGGAAAAGGTGAGCCTTTCACTAGAATTAGACAGCAAGCAAACTCCCTTTGCCCCCCTTTGCAATCGGATAGAATTCCAGAGGCTGAATGAAATCTTGTTGGATAATGGCAACCGCAAAGTACTCGTGAATATTGTACTACTAGTACGAAACAATTCATCATCAAAGATGGGACCTTCAATTTGACAGGGGATAGGGTAACTGATTGAATGCGGAGGGAAGAGGCGAGAATTGATTAATGGCGGCGGGGCAGATAGAGAGAAAATGAGCAAGCAAGGAAGCACTAGCAGTACCTGACTTGGCGCAGGCGTTTGAAGAGGTCGAGGGAGTAGACGCCCTCCTCGTCGGCGAAATAGACAATGCCGTCGAGGCGGTGGTTCTCGATGAGCTCGAGAGCGGCATTCATCTGGTGCGGCCGGAGGCGGAGCGGGTCATCGGAGGCGTTGAGCTTGTCGCAGCATCCGACGTAGCGGTGCATGACGGTGGTGCCCCTTAGCGCGGCGGCGGCCTCGGGCGTGGGCTTGCCGGCCTCGACGACGAGCCAGAGCAGGGGCGGGTCGACGAGGCGCAGCGTGTGGCCCATCCGGCTGAGGTAGTAGGCCTGCGCGGCGCGCGCGCGCGTGGGCGTGACGACGACCAGCAGCTTCTTGTTGTTCCCGTCGGCGTCGGAGGATTCGTCGTCGTGGAGGCTGACGATGGGGAGCTGGTGGTGGTGGGGGAGGACGGCGGCGGCGGCGGGGTTGTTGGGGGAGGACGGGCGGAGGTGCGGGGTCTGGTGCGGGAGGTGGGAGAGGAAGTGGAGCAGGCCGAGGAAGGAGCCGAGCAGGAAGAAGGCGGCGAACCGCGGCAGCGGGCGGCGGGTGAAGAAGAGGAACGGGTGCGGGAAGCCGCCGTGGTGGTGGGTCCGGGGGGAGGAGGAGGAGTGGCGGAGCGGCGAGGAGGGCGGGGAGGAGGTGGCGAAGGGGTGGTGGTGCCGCAGCAGGTGCTGCTTCGCCGGCGAGTGCGGCCGGCGGATCGACGCCATTGTTGGTCGCTGCCGGCTGGTTGCGTAGGTTGTGGGCGGACGAGGATCCGAGGGAGGGAGGGAGGGAGTGGAGAGGAGCTGAGCTGAGCTGGGTGATGCTGCTGCCGCCCTGGTGGAAGGAGGAGGGGAAGGGATCAGCAACAGGTAGTAGTAGTAGGGAGGGAGGGAGGAATAATCATGGCGCGAATGGCGGGGGGATGGATGGATGTTGGAAGTCAGCAGGAGTTGGGCTGCGGCAGACCGGACGGACGGAGATGAGGTGGAGCAGGGAGGGCGAGAGGGAAAGGGAGAGGTTCGGTCGGGGTTGGTGGCGTGGGGTAGGGGGCTGAGAGAGAGAGATGCGAGGAGGAAGAAGAAGAGGGTCGGAGGTGGCCGTGGACCAATAAAAGAAAAGCAAAGCAGAGCAAGGAAGGAACAGGGGAAGAAGCTGCAGACTGCAGAGGACGCGCGAGGAAGGAAGACGACGCCGTACAACGCGTACATCAGCAGGCGGGCTGTGTCTGTTTAAGCTCAAAGTTAACTGTGCTTTACCGTCTGATTCTATTCTTGATCCTGGTAGGAGGAGAGTACTTAACAATTGCCATTTTTTCCCACCTTGAATTTGAAATAAGGAATAAAATGCGACGCAATTGGTTGACTATTATGCAAGTAATTAATCTAGGAGTGAGGAGTGCACGACCAAAACCACCTGGAGTCTGGGTCTTTGCTTTAGCTTATTAGCTAGAACCAGTCAACTATTCAGTAGTGTTTTTCTCTCACAATAAATCAGTGTTAGCATCAGCACCAGCCGCAGACCTGGGAGGAAGTTGACCATGCATTTTCATGTGAACGACTACTAAATAATACTATATTCTACGTATTTTGTACGAGTAATAACATGAATATAAATGGACGCGTATTATATGCATGCATAGGTGGCCGTGGCGGCAGAATTAGAATTAGAAACGACCTGCTGGTGGTAGCAAGTGTGACCAAGTACTCCCTTCGTCCCACAAATAAACACAATTCTTTGACTTCCACAATTACTGTTTGATCATTTGTCTTATTTAAATTTTTTATGCAAATACTAAAATAAATAAATTATTATGAAAGTATCTCTAACGATAAAATAAGTCATAACAAAATAAATAGTATTTATTTAATTTTTTTAAATAAGATGAACGGTCAAACATGAATCGTAGAAGTTTAAGAATTACATTTATTTGTGGGACGGAGGGAGTACTCGTAGAAAGCCGCGGTGACAGCTCCTACTAGTTGTAGCAAAGCGTGTTTCGGTCGTCGTCCAGCCGCGGCTTCCGGTTCCGGTTGCATGCGTCCGCCCGCTGGTCAACACGGCTTCCTTGCTTGCCGTGCCGCCATCGGCGAGTCGAGTCGGTGCTTGCCGTGCGCGCTGGGCGGGCGTCGTTCCAACGCACGCACTCCATCGTGTGCAGTACAGTAGGTTCGTGGACGCGCACGAGCAGTCCATGTCCACCGGCGCACACCACGTCACCACCGCCACGAGTGCTCCCATTCTGTCTATTCCTTCCTACTACTATGCCTGTTTAGATTACAAATTTTTTATAATTTTACTACTATAGCACTTTTGTTTGTATTTAGTAATTAGTGTTTAATTATAAACTAATTATAATTAAACTGTATAATTAGTTATTTATTTTACCTACATGAAATGCTCTATGTATGCGTCTAAAGATTGTTGTGATGGAGAGATTGTAAAAATTTGGAAATTAGAAGGGAGTAAACAAGGCCCTAGTACTAGTTCTATTGGCTGGCACACGTTAAATATTCTCTCCCCTCCGTACGGTCGTCGTCGCGACTCACACGACTGTCAGCAAATGTTGACTTCCAATTCCAACATTAAGCTGGGTGGCCTCACACGAATATTTCTATGGCCAAAATATTTACGGTAGCTTACGCGTATAAGGAGTACTAATTGCACTACCACTTAAGTTTTCGAAATGTTTGCCCATAAAAACTCCAACAAAACTCAGCACAACTCCACTCCAAGTTTGTACACGCGCCACTTTGGAAAAAAATATCAAATTTAAACAATTTTTAAAAGAATTTGTACTACTCACCCCACTTTCCACTTCTTCTTCTCCTAAAAAAACATAGGGAAACCCACATTTCTAGCTTCGCCTCTCTCTCCCCATATTTATAGGGGATTCACCATCAAAGTTAAATGCCGCCATACATGCTCATGGATAAGGACTTGACAAATTAACAATAATAAGGACATGCTCCTTAGATGGATTCCAAAACTTGCCTGACCAAAATTAATGCACGCCTAAATGGTATTAGCCATCATTGCTTTATTAACCAAAAAAAATGGCACGACAATGTTTATGGCTAAAATCTTGGTTAGTCAGTAGAGGTAAAATTGCTCGTTGCCAACACTCAATGGAATACATGCCTACATTTTGTTTTGTCTTTGATAACTTAATTTAGGAAGCATAAGTTTTGGCTTGCCATTTTTTTGGTTGCGCAAGTTTCTAGAACCCACCAAAGTCTACAAGGAGAGATGTTGGGTGGTTTTCATCAATACTAGAACAACAACATTAACCCAAAACTCAAATATAGCATTATTTTCAAGCTACAAATCTATGATGCCAGATACAACTAAAATGAGTCGTGTTTGATTTTAACATCTATTTATACAAATTTTTAGAACCCCTAGTACGTCCTTCGTATCAAATCGAGAAACTATATTACAAAAAGCTAATATGCCTCCCAAAAGCCATTAATGGGAAAAAACGAATTTAAAAGTTGTATAAGAATATTAAATTTCTCTATCTAAAACTAATATATATTTTTTTTCTATTTTTCTTCTACAAAGATGAAATCATTTTACTGGTGTACGGTTTCATCTAAAGTTGTTTTTCCATAGGAACCGATGTTTGGAAATCGCTGCACCAGGGGACGACATCAAATTGTTTTTTGGAGTTCTTTATTTTTAAAGGGAAGGGGGATTATATTAAACTCGGTACCGTAAATCCCTAAATTACACATGAAAATTTTTTGAAATGAAAATACATAATATTCTATTCAGATTCTTGCATTGTCTTCTTCTCCGATGGTTTCCCACGAACACAGGAGCCAAAGTGTAGTCTTTATGCCAAATTCAACGACAAACCCCAAAACATTGAATATGCCGCATGATCTAACACTCTATGTCGTGCATATTTCTGTATTTTTTTTTTTTAAAAATCAGTAGATCACTCTCCGAAACGGCAAGACACTAGCTACTCTTTGTCTCAATAACCAGATGGCCTTTTTTGTAATATGAAAGGGGAGAGAAAAAAAGGTGTGTAAAAGAGATTACGCCCAAGAGAAAAAGATGATAGCTATATACACAAATAGCTCAGCACGTGGAAACGGAATGATATACAGAAAGGCTAGACAGTTAGCTGTACTCCAAACTCCAAAGTCCGATCCAAAGGTGAGGCCCATGCAGCCCCTCAGCTCCGTTTTGTTTTTCTGGAACGGGCGCGTCATTCGTTTTCCTGCATGATATGATCAGGAAACATAGAAAAATCTTCTAAAAAAAAGGAAACATAGAAAAAAAAAGGTACAGAATTGCTTAAAAAAAGAAAAAAAGGTACAGAAAAAAGGGAACTGGAAAGCAGATTGACCAGGGTACGATAAAAACGTAATACAAAATAAGTATCATTAACTTAATTATAAAATCTATTTTCATTGTAAACATAGTTAAAGACTTAAATGTTACTAGCACTGTATACATAGTTGCATCCTTTTTAGTATGAACGAAGGAAGTGTTTCATCTAGATGTTATAAGTGTTTTATATGCATGTTGTAAGTGTTTCAGGTGTTTCATATGCACGTTGCAAATGTTATATTTGAATGTTGCAAAAGTATATCAAGGGGATGTTGCATGTGTTGCAATGGATACAAATGTATGTTACAAGTGTATGTTTTCAGTGTTTCAGCTATTCCAGACGGATGTTGCAACTATTTTATTTGGGTATTGCAAAGTAGATCTGGATGTTCCATGTGTTACAATGGCTTCACATGTATGTTGCAAATTTATGTTCCAAATTTTCATTTGTTTTTAGATGCATGTTGCAATTGTTTTCCTCTAAATGTTGCAAAACTAGTTCTGAAGGTTGTAAAAGTACATCTGCTTTTCAAATTCCCGCGTGCACGTGCAAAATAGAGCGAGCGGAACCGTGTTCACGCGTGGAAAGGAGTGGGCGGGACGGTCCCATAAGGCCTGCGCGCGTGCATCGGAGCGGGCAGGCAGATCTGCCGCGAGTATGAGTGGACGGGGTAGAGCAGGGAGCTGCGTCCGGACGTTCGGGCACTACACGTTCCGTTATCTAAAGAAAGACAACAATTGTTTTGGTTAGGTTGCCAGATTCAGATCTCCTCCTTGCAACATTTAGCGCCCATAGGTAGCTAAACTTACAACCATCCAATCAACCAACTATATAGTGACGAAATGAGAGCAAATTAGAGGGGGTGCTTTTGTCTCATGGGTGCATTTGGAACAGGCTATATATATTGAAAAATAGGCATCATCATTATTTTAATATTTTTAGCTTCGCCATGCAACCATGTCTTCCATGAAATTTCATAAATGATAAGAGTCTGTTTGGTTGAGCTGTGAAAAAGCTGATGTGAATCGTGAGCTATTTAAAACTGCTATGAGATATGTGCTATAAAAATTGTAAGCAGTTTGGTTCAAACAATTGCGAAACCTACTTCCTCTCTTTATCTCCGTTGAAACTGTTGTAAAACATCTCTCTATTTCCACCAATTTGAAAAAACAGAAATTTAAAAGTCAAAAGCAAGATTCAACGTTGCAAAAATTATACTACGCGAAAATAGCTACATCTAGAAGAGCACCTTCTAGTTCTACCCGTTTGATTGATGTTCTACATTGGCACAACATGAATGTTATGAAATCGACTTATTAACAGTTCTCGATGGAGTAATAACAACAACATAAAAATTTGTTTTTTTTCCCGCAAATCTCGATGTAACAATCCCGAGAAAATTCCCAGTGAGCGGTGACTCACGATGCGTATAGAAAGATACATCATCTAACAAACAAACCAGGTCAGGCCAAACCAAACCATACCAGAACGAACTGAATTGAATGGGACCTGACAAAGCTAACTTGATGGTGAGACGAATTCGCTTCCGCCAAAGCCAAACACGTACGCACTTGACACTGACAGCAGCTGGCGATCGGCCTTTTCTTCTTCCTAACTGAATTTGCCAACCTTTTCTCGCCATCCGTCAAACTGCATGCGCCACACTGCTATATCAGTATGCCATTGTGTCCTGCCAACACATTTGTCCTGCTGTGGTACCACACCAGTATAGAACACAAGAACCGAAAAGAAGAGGGTATCTACAGTGACGATGGAACTCTCTTCTTTGCCGTTAGTGATCGATGCTCCAGCTGATGACCCTTTTTTTTAATTAGTTTCTTCTTTTGAGCATGCACTTTTGAATACTACTTCCGGACCGTCCCAAAAAAGAATATTGTATAGTTTTGCTTTGAAGTCAAATAAACTATTTAAGTTGCACCAAGTTTATGGTGAAGATTATCAATATTTATAACTACTAACATTATAAAAATATACTTCAACATGGTGTATCTAACGATATTTATTTTGCGGTAATGATGTTGATATTTTTCAATATGCTTTATCAAATTTAAGATAGTTTGGTTGTTAAGGAGAAGACTAGGATGACATGCTTCTTTTGATGGAGGGAGTAACTTAAAAGTCAATTTGTTTCTTTCCCTGGCCTTTTGATTAGTATAAGTTCGTCAAATTGTACCTTAAGAGGAGAATCGAGATGCATGCAAAATACTTTTGAAGCAGGGTACCGTGCAACTAACTCCACGACACCAGATGTTTTTTTTTTGTGAATTACACAAGTAGCGTGATTTGAAAACAATTTTCTGCCGTGCTGAAAAGATGATGAAACCCCCAATCATTTCCATCATTTTCACATTTTTCTCATTGTGAATGAAAATATATTATTATAGTAAATGAAAACGAAAGCGGGTGTATTGTATCGATCCTTGCTGATGTGAAGTGTGATGATGCAGCTGTATATAAAATTCCAATCTGAAGGACAAGGCTTTGCTTTTGCCTTGCGCTTGCAGTAGCGAGCAGCACACGGGAACTCAGACCCAACATCAGGCCTGCTGTTACTTGTCAACAACAAATAAATAGTAAAAAAGGAAAAAAAAGAAATCAGGCCTGCTGGCTGGCCCATATAAGCCATCAAGAGAACACTGTCACATGTACGGCGTCTGTATAAACTACTACTACTACTAGTACAAAATGTATGTATTACCTCATCTGACTTGAGACGATTTATATTTTCTTATTAACAACAAACAAACAATGTGTTATATATGTGTTAGCCATCAGTCAGCTCAGCTCTCATGGTTATGTTAGGCAGATCCCTGGAATATAGTAGTACCCATTTATAAAGCAGGCGACCAAAACCCAAACTGGTCATGATTAGCCGCCTAAATTAAATTAAATATCATCCACAAATCCCAACCGCATCCCCAGTGAGATTTAGCGATAATAATCAGAATATGATCCTCTGCTAACCAATCTCACATGTGCTTGCAGTGCATGTTGCTGCTAACCAATCTCATTCTCACATGCATGGTGGCATCTGCTTATCGGCTGGCTAATAATCAGTCTCAGTCTGAACATGCAAGTCGCTATAGCCACACGGCCATCACCTAGCATATACCTGTGTACGTACGACGTCACCATCGGCATCGCCATCACCCAGCAAACCAGACCAAATCATACCAGAATATATGGGACCAACGCAAGGCCAGCTTCAGACGATTCAGACTCGCTTGGGCCAAACACAAACCACTGTCCTCTCCTTTTCCATTCCATTTCCTGTTAGGTTGGTTCCAAGTCAGTCAGTCACTCAGACAGACAGTCCTTTCTTCCTAACAGGAACAGGCTAACAGAATTGGCCAACTTTTTTCTCGTCTTCGCTATGTCAAACCGTGCTGCAGTGCAATGCAATGCGTAATCAGCGTTCTCCTAGTTCGTAACAGAACACACAGACACAGCGGTGGCGGAGAAAAAGCCGCTGGCACGTGGACTTGCCACTACCAGACTCTAATGGCCAATAGCACCACCATCTCTGAAGTCTGAACTCTTTCTTTGAACATCACGCAAAAGATTTGTGCGTTTTTGATTAAGAGAGTCTCTAGCTCAGTCTGGACGCAATACAAGACACTTTGGACGAGCGCAGTACAAGAAATCAGGTCGATCTCTGATGATTCATTGTGCACCAAGAAAAATTAAACCAGACGTGCTACCTAACCTCTGTTTCTTTTGGATTTTGCCCCCTTCTCCACAGCCTTCTGTATCTGACGTAAAGTTCATCAACAGAGGGAAAGATGGGACGGTTCACTCTCTCTTTGTTTCTTGATTTTTTTTCCTTTCCGTTTCCTGATTGTTTTAGCTATTCAACTATATCAAATGTCGTGATTTATTCAAATGCTTACCTCCTAAGGGTAATTGGAGTGCCATAGTAAGGGCCCGTATGCAAACATAGAAATGCTTGGGTTATTACAGGTGACATTATGCCTAAGCTAATTCCACGTGCTGCTATAACTTCTACCATTCTAGGTGCTGCTCATTTTGCTACCTTGCAAACTCAGGATGCTCTTATGATTCTTTTTTTTCTGATGCCTCTTTTGACTTACAAAATCCTACTTCAAGCAATCAAACTGGAATTGGAGTTGTCATTCTCACTCAACCTGCTAGGAGTATTCTCCATGCTTCTTCTTTTTTCCACGTAGCGATTGCTCGGGTCTTGGAACCCTTAGAGGTCAAAGCTCACTCCCTTCTTTTTGGTGCCGAGCTGGCTACTGCACTCGATATTCACGACACAACTTTGGAAACTGATAATTAGGTGTTAGCCTCTGTCGTGCTTGTTAGATCGCCATGCACTCATCTTAGACACTGGCTGATGTGTCCTATCATTGCTGAAGGACAGGACATCAATCAAACGAGAAGCTTCTATGTAATCAAGATAGCTGATGCTCTTGTTAAAAAGGAAAGACGAGCAAGCATCCCGACTTCACGCCTTTTCTCTTGCTAGGCACTTGCTCATTCTCCAACTTGTAATATCAAGCACGTGCTAGGAAATTTTGATTAGGGTAACATGATCCTCATCTCTGTAACCTGTTTGTAATGCTATGAAAGCTTGAAGTTTCAAAAAAAAAAAAGAAGTGCCAAAAATGTTGATGATAGTTGGGACGCTTTTCGACCCTTCCAAATATAGGAGGAAAGTGAAGGTCAAGAGGGCTGTCAAAAGGGCCTTACTTGACTGGGCTATGCATGACAAAGGACTTGATGCCGGATTCAGAAATCTGGCATATCATGAGTACTCTTTGTGATACCTTGTCCACCAGAAAGGAAGAAGTTCCAGAAGACCTTTGTCAGGATGCTGTGAACGCATTAGCTGCTTTGTAGAACTCATTGTATGGAGACGGAGATGCTTATGTGTTGAGATGCTCTGTGCCATGAATGTAGAATCAATGCTACTGAGCTGGATGCCGCCATCAGAATCTGTTGGCAGCGATCATTTAGACAACGAATATGAATGTGGATGAGATAACCTATGAATATGGATGAGATGATCATGGCAGTTGAAACCTTTCCTTTGCCTATCTTGCGCTGCCACTTATAGTGTTATATATTTCTTCCAATAAACTTTCATGGTGCATTAGAACTTGGTATGGAAATTATTCAGGTATTTGCATTAATCGGAAGACTACTCTGACGTCAGCATGACATGTTAGGCATGGGCACAGTTCCAACTTGTGATCTTTGTGAGTGTTACTGAGCAGTTCGGCTCATCTCTCTGTGTAAGCTAGTAAAATTTATGCCCAGAAATTGGTTGTGATGTGCACCATTACAGTTGAAACTGTGCCAACGCTAGCTCTGAAGCCTGGAAGCTGGTTGTAAAGAGCACTATTACAAATAGTGATGGAATGCCACCAGATTGATCACAAAGAGCAGCATCTCCAGCTGACCTTTGGCACAAGATTTGCAGCCTTTTTTTTAACAGAATTTCCACCTAACTTTCTATGCAATCCAAGAAACAGGCATGGGGGGCTCACTAGTCGTTATACACCAACAAAAAATACTGACATGCTACCCAAACTTTGTTACTTTCCCTTCTCCACAGGTCTGTTTTTTTTTTTTAAATAAAGCCTATTAAGTTCTAATGAAGAGGTGCATCAAATGCTTTCAAAGAGTGTAGCTTATCATCCAGCTCCACGACACAAGAGTTAGGTGCAGTGATTTGGAACTTGCTACAACTGATAGTGCACCAAAACTGGAAGGTAAGCATCGACACGACACAAGACGTGAAGCTACTGCTAAAGCATTTTGCTTCCTCTATCTATTAATCAGTTATTCAGTTCCTTAAATTCAAAGAGTCAAGGTAAAACAAGATCACTAGAACGCAGAAATACTATAAAATTGTCATATCCGCACAATACAAGGCAATGGGAGGAGCAAAGATAAAGAAGCACATGATTTCAGAGGGAACAGATCTATTGCAAATGATAGCAAAAACAACATCAATCTGTCATCCTAACTATGCAAACATAAGCCTACTTCTCTTTATCAGAAACCTCATTGAAAGACAGGTCAAGGTATTCTGCTAGGCTCAATCCTGATGTTGATTTAATTTGGCCTTGAGCAGGTGTTTCCTTTTTGCGCAGTGATTCTGGAAGCCAGGACTTGTTGGAGTCATACTCAGCCCTAGGTATTAGTATGTTGCCAACAGCAGGTTGCAAGTCCAACCAAGGGTCATCAAGCATTGACTTGTTGAAGTAACTCCGGCCTTGCCTGCCAGGATGGTTCTGGAAACCGACACCACCCCTCCCCCCTCTCCCCCTTGAACCTGGGCTGCCAAAGTAGTTGGGCTCCCTGCCACGTCCATAAGATGAGTATGGGCCACCTCTTGGTCCATAATTCATTGGGCTACCACCTCGGCTGGGATTTGGGTGCCTGAACCCAAAGTTTGGTGAATTTGAATAAGAACCTCGACCTTGAGGACCAGAATGTGAGCCCCAAGGAGGTGGAGCGCGAGGAGCTCCTTGGTATCCTGGCATAGGATCCTGGAACTGCATAGGACTTCGCCATGGACTGCTCCCTGGTGCATCTTGTGGCATCGGGGATGGAGAGTGAACTTGTGATGGTATATGCTGCTGGTGTGGAGGGTGATAGTTGCTGCCATAGTTCCCTGGTCGAGAGTTAGAAACATTGGTCAGGGTGACATTCTACAGCAGTTATGACATCACAGATGGGACTGAAAAGGAATTGGTAGGTTAAGCATACAGCAAACAGAAGAACTAAACATGACTGTGATGCTAAGCACAAGAGAACAAATAGATGATGGCACTCCTCACATGTTAATAATGGAACCAGACACCCAAAATAGTTTGCATCCGGACTGGACACTAGCATATATATAATAAGTAATGAAAGCACTTTAGACTTCAAATCATTAACCCAAAAATTGTACTCTAAGTTTCTTTAATCAATCATATTCATTAACCAGTTAGAACCTAGCTTGTATGCCACTACTGTAAGGCTGTTTTCTTAACTGCGATATATAATTATTTGTTTCTCACTGGCATCCTTGTTTCTCTGGTTTTCCAAATTCCATCTACTGAAGTGTTATAAGAAACATGTCAAAATCCCTATAGTTTCAATCTTAAAGATATCACTAAACTGCAATCCTAGAATATCATTCTTTGTCTTTGGAGAACTAGATACCACATCCTTTTTATGCCATGCTACCTAACCATCTAATTCCTCAGACAAACAAATTTTACACACACTAATAAGCAAAAGCGCAAAGTAAAAAGTTAAAAGCTGATCTGATTGTCTTAAACATGCAACATCAGCATATTGGAAATTGGAATTGAATAAAAGAATCTACATTATGCTCAAAGGATGTTTAGATTTAACTTTGAAACATCACAGAGTAGCTTTAGAACAGAAGCGAGCCTTTTCCAATTCAACTGTAACACTCATAAAAAATGGAAAATTTAAATCTGAAAGCAGATTCATCAAGAAAAATCATGTATGTACCAGTCTAATAGAACACATAGAAACCCTTATGGTGTTAGGCACAAGCTCAGCCACTGCCAACAGAACACATAGGCCAAATGCCCAACTATAGAAGAACACCCTTAATGTTAAGTTGCTGTCTAAGAATGTGCAAACCCCAGAAGAATAATGTGGACGAGTAAGTTTGCCTCTTAAAATGCAAACCAGGAATGAGTTGTACTGTATAACAAAGTTCCCAGCAAGTCTGCATTATCCTTTTTTTCTCTGCCTATGCCCTATACTCCTATAGGTTTGATACCTGTTGTATACTTGTAGTAGGGAATGTTTTGTTAAGGTTTAGATTCAATTAAGTATGGCAAAATGTAACCATGGCTGTCTATTAGTTCAATACTAGAAATCAGAAAGAGGATTTTGTTAATATTTTGATTCAATTATGAGTATGGGGACTGAATTGTGCAGGATATGCAACCCTAATCCGACAACCGACATTTGTAGGGATAAGCTAGTAGGTGAGTGTAGGGTAGTACGGACCGTAAGCCGGCGGAGGCGGGGCGTAGCAGGCGGGTGGGCTCTTGCGCTTGTGGGACCATGTGGGATTTGTGGCGCCGCCGGAGTAGGAGGAAGTGAAGGCGGCGGCGGGGTTGGTGTAGTAGTCGAACCGCTGGGGCGGCGGCGGGCACACAGATGCGGCCTGGTCCCCCGGGAGGTCAGGGTCGGGAAGGAGGCTCCCCGCGGGCGCCGGGGGAGGAGCGCCCGCCGGCGACGCGTTCGCGGCGGAGCGGAGGGCGAGGAGGCGCTCCCGGCGCTGAGAGGAGGACTCCTCCGCTTCGTGCTCGCCGCCGTCCATGGTCGATCCGGACCCGGATCCGGACCGAATCGCTCACTTGCTCGCTGTCGCCGAGGTGGCGTGGTCCGCAGTCCGCTGCTGCTGCGGGGGCGACGCCGCGAATTCGCCCGCCGGAAAGAGGGAGCGGACGTGAGCACGAGGTGGAAGAGATGGGAACGCGGACAGGGATGGGGGCTGTTGGCCGACTCTCGAACAGAAGATTGGTCAGCCCACCAGCCCATGTAACATTAATCTCCTTTTTTTTCTAGCAGTACGGTGCCCGTGCTAACGCCACGGGTTCATCTCAGTATATGAAAACAACCCAATGGCGATATTTTTTTCATAGTTTAATTCGAAAAACACTCATGCATAGCAAGGCATAATAGGTCAGGTTATCACTCAATCTATCAAGTGTGCAATTTCATCCAGGAGATCAATAACACATGAGTACATACATAAATAAAATCAAAATAAAGTTTGAGAAGTGGCCGCTGAAATTGATTCCAGAATGTAGTTTTTATACCAATGCTCCAGTATATCAGCTGTCAATCGATTTGGTAGAACTTCTAGCAATGTAGCCACCTGAGATGCAAGTGGAAAGCAATAGTTGTCATCGAATTTTTAAGTGCTTGAGTAATATATGATTCAACACAAATGCAAAGACCTATGGTGGCATTTAAACCACCAAGCAGCTTGTAAACTTTATTTCACAATGAAATTAGTTGTTATTTTTTCTTCTCTTTTGTATCCTTTTGCCAGGAGTCAATCTTGCTTCCTGACTTCAACAAAAACTGAAGTATAGCACAACTAAACACATAAAATGTCATCAATTTCAATTAAATAAATCTATCAACACATAAATGTCATCAATTTCTTCATGATTAAACACTAAGAAGTCCAGTGGGTTGATATCTACAAGCCCAGTACCTTCACCAGAAGCATTTCCATCACTGGACCTCTTTAATAGTTCTGAATCTCATCAGGGTAGAAAAACCAAAGAATTTTTACTCTTTTAGCATTATTTTGCTCCTAAATATTCACTATCTTTTTAATGTACGGTACAGGATCACCATACTTGTCAAACATCCAAAATACCTCCCTTTTCTTGGTTTCTGCATAACACCCAAAAAAATCAGAAAACAAAATCGAGAAAAAAAAGCTCGAGAAATTAGGGTTAAGTAGTGTGCCTGTGCTAACGATACGACGACATTAAAAAATAAACATAGATTTCTATGTGTAAAACTATGTGTAAAAAAAACATCAGTCGTAAGGGAAAAAAACTTTCACATTTTGTTCTATTAGCAAATAGGAAATTGAAATAGGATTTCTCCTTTTCAGCTTGCCTTTTTTCATCTAGTTTACAAGTCTTTCCTACTCACGACAGTATCTCAGAAGCCCCATCATTAGCATCCAGTATTCCTCCTGCCTTTTTGTCCTTCAATCTTTCCTCCTTTTCCCTACAGGAAATAGCTTGATTTAGAAATTATTTGCATGTTTCATTGCTTAATAGCAAGACTTGGCAGCAAGAGAAAACATTATAACTCTAGCTTGATCATGATTTACATAATCCATTTAGGACAAGCTAATTAGTTGTAGCCTGTCCTCAACATCATATATTTAAAAACGGTGGGAGTACAATATATGACATTCACAGATTACACTGAATTGACATGGTTCATTAGCAGATAGACCAGTATTTTCAAGCTGTTCTAACCTGGGAACCTTAGGAAACCTTCAAAGTTGTATAGGTTTATGACTATATCAACCACCAAATGTACCATATATTTGAATTTCACAGCTGGTAAATTGGTATGTGTTTATAGCAATTGCATTAAACAAAAATCAACCTTCAGCTCAAGTCAACCATCTCTACTGCAAGTCTGAACCAGGGTTTTGCCAGAGCATCGAAAGTAAAAAATGGAGTAGAACCATTTCAATTCTGCTGACCATCGATTCTGTGAGCAAAACACTTCAGATGACTCCACATGTCCATATCATCCTTAGGCCTTAGCTGCGCTCAACATCTAGACTACAAAAATAGCACATTCTAGCATCCAAGCATTAAACTTGCAGAACGCAATGGGCATGATAACCAGACAATCTATGAAACAAAATCGCAGAGAGGAAAGGGATGCATTACTGCCATGCGCAGCCTTTTCATAAGAGAAATCGGCTTCCTCTTCAGACCCCTCTGGAACCTAAATCCAAACATATACCAAAAAATTGAAAAGCATAAAATGCAATCAAAACAACAGGAAACATTCGATCATCCAGCACGGAATCCCATCGCTAACAACACCAATTTCTCGGCAGCTAGCGCCTACCTTCTGCGGCATGGTCGAGATACCCCGGTTCGGCGTTGGCAGCATTGCTTGGGATGGAGGCTTGCAGGGAGCCTTCGCCTAGCGCTCGATCTACCTCAGTAGTCTGGACGACTCGGCGGGCGTCGCGGGCTTGGTCCCCTCACCTGCAGCGGCAGGGATGGCCAGCATGACGCCATCGTGGCTCGGTGTCGGGGATGGGTCGTCCTCGTCCCCGTTGCCGGGAAGAAGAAGGGGTGGGGGAGGTAGAGGGGAACCGGATCCACCAGATTCGGCCATAGCTGGCGTGCTGGAGGTGGCCGCCGGAGCTGGGGAGCTCGCCGACGCAGCAAGGTGGCGGCGGCGGAAGCGCGCGGCTTCTGTCGCTCGTGTAGAGAGGAGGACGACGTTTTAATTTTTCTTTCGGAAAAAAGACGCCTCAGGAGGGATCGAACCGTGGAGGGGAGGGCTCGGGCGTGGGGGGCTGGGGCGGAGGGGGGGCGCTGGGCGACGAGGTGCAGATACATTGAAGGATGGCTGTTGGATTTGGTTGAGTAAGGAGAGAGAATGTCTGAGAGATATATGTAGCCTTTATTTTTATGGTGTTATATTTTCTGGGTGTATTTGTGGGTGTGGATGTAGCATAGGTCATGAGTGTGGAGCAGACATTTGCTGTGTGACTATAGATTTATTCTAACTGCTGTATTATAGGGGTAGAGATAGAGATTTCCTTTTCTTTTTCCACTATTCGACACATAACTTAATTCATGCGATTTATATTTTTCAAAATTTTATTTAGCATTCAAGGTCTTAAATACATTTGATTTTACAATTTAAGACGGTTATACTTTTGCCATTGTATGAATAAAAATTCAATTTAAGAAGTTTATACTTTTCCTAGCGTGTAGATTGGTTGGGGTTACTCCAGGCGATAGATTCTTTACTAGTTTGCTTGAAGAGTGTTGTTTTTCATCACCTAAGAGCATCTTCTGGAGTTTGGTATAGTTTAAATGCTAAACTAATAGATCTAACAACTTAAAAGAAGAAATCGCAACCTTAGAATGTTATCCTTCTCCGACAGTTTTCTATAATAGCTTCCTAAATGATTTTGCACTAGGTATTGACGTTTATGTTTTTCTAGGAATATTGTTTCGATAATGATATGCCACGGGTGTTCGTCCCGTGACCAGCATCCGAACGCGGATCCCACACCTATGCAATACCAAGCCCTATCTCCTAAAAACAAAAAAAATCCCCCTCCTCATCCTCTCATCCAGAGCGACCGACCAACCCTGAGCCCTCGAGGTCGCGATGCAGACTTCGAGCACGAGCATTGCCACCCCGAGCGCCGATGCCGAGCCACCTGAGAGGCGCCCCGCCGGCCGCTACCTGCGCCCCCGCCTAGGCCTGGTGCTGGTCACCGAGCTGGGCTGCGTGCATGGCCAAACCACAGCGCGGCCGCTCATCCGCCCACCCCCTTCCTCCATCGCGCGCCCATCTCCTGCCACGTCGTGTCCTTTCCCCCACCGCGTCGCACTCCATCGCCGGCCGTGTTACACCCCCATCCCCCGCGAGCGGACGATGCTGGCCGACTTTGGCTGAGCGAGCAACAACGCTGGAGTAGCAATAGCGGGGCCGCACCAACAGACGCGAGCCTAGGCCGCGAGCATGCGTGGGAGAATCATAGGAGGAGCGACAGGCCACACCGTTTAAACGATAAACAAAAGTCAGCCGTATTGTTTAGGCCCTAAACGGTGAATTAAACAGTTGGGCCGTTTAAACCCATTTAAACCGTTCAATCCCGTCTAAACGGTCTAAACAAAATCAGATTAAACGTGATTAAATACGCTAAGCAACCATTTAATCCATAATTAAGTAAATTAAAGGACTACGTCTATCACAATCAACATGAAACTAATTAACATTGTAATTATATGAAATGTTGTGAGATTTAGATTTCTTCCAACAAGATTATTTGGTAGAATATTTGATTTTTACATGTGTAAATATGTATGGGTTCTAGCAAATTTTATTTTTACCTACATAAATATGTATATTTTATTGTTATTGTACAAAACCGTTTAGGCTGTTTAACTCCGTTTAAACACCGTTTAAACGGTCTAAACGCTAAACGAAGGGTGACCGACTGTTTACCGTTTAGCGTTTAGGAAAACATTGCCCTGACCTGAGGTTGCTGGCTACGGCAATTCCCCACCAGGTAGGCCATAGCTGCCAGCGACATTGTGTTTAAATGTTTCAGGCGTTTCAGACTTATGTTTGAAGTGTTTTCATCTGAATGCTGCAAAAGTGTATCTGAGATGTTGCATATATTGTAATGACAATATACACATGTTGCAAGCCTATGTTTGAAGTGTTTCAGGTGTTTCAGATGTATGTTTCAAGTGTTTCATCTAGATGTTGCATATGTTGCTATGACTATACACGCATGTTTCAAGTCTATGTTTTTGAATGTTTCAGACTTATGTTGCAAGTGTTTCATTTGAATGTTGCAAAAGTAGATCTGAATGTTGCATATGTTGTTATGGCTATACACGCATGTTTTAAGCGCATATTTCAAGCTAGTGTTTCATCTGTTTTAGACGTATGTTGCAAGTGCTTTATTTGGATGTTTCAAAAGTAGATCTCGGGAGGAGCACATGTTGCAATTGCGTGGTGCTGCTGCGTGGGTCACCGTATGTTTCAAAAGTACACTGCTGCTGTTGCGTGGGCCACCGCGTCATGTGGGCGCATGACCATGCCGCCTGTTGGTGCTGCTACTATGTGTGCGCATGTTATCATGGGTCATGTATGTTTCAAAAATATGCTGCTGTGCAGCCTGTTGGTGCTGCGTGCATGCCGCCAGCAGGTGCTAATGCTGTTGTGCGCGTATGTGGGCGCATGAAAGCATAGCAGCTTGGGTGGTCCCCGCGGCATGGGCGAGTGAGCCTTTTTTTCCCACAGGTGCATGACAGAGGTGGCTCGGAAGTTGCGTCCGGACGCGCCGTCTCGTGCGGATGTCCGGGCGCGCCCTTCCAATATTTTTTTCTATGTACTTAGATATACACTATGTTAGATACAAAATAAAAGTAATGTACCTATAAAAGCTAAAAAAGCATCTTATAATTTACAACACATGAAATATTGTACAACTACGACTGATTGATCTCTTCATTCTCGTGCCTTTTTTTTATGTTGGACTGTATCACTCCATAGCTTTCGTTTATTCATTCAATTGAAATTCCGTATTGCATAAAAGATACTCCGTATAGCCTTTTTGCATTCGGTTTAGTTGCATGCATGCAGCCGTGGTTCTTAGCCGCACGGGATAGAACTATAGAAGTACTCCTGCCGTCGATCAACTGGGATACGGGGTCCTCAAATTTTGTTTCACAAAATCAATTGAATAATAAGTTGATATTTTGATGGTCATAGAGAATCAGGGTGCAAGATATATTAAAAAAGGGAAATTGCAAAACACACACACACACACACAGAAATCTGTTTTTTTTTGAGCGGGTCATATATGCCTTTCTTTTCCAAAAAAAAATTAAAAGCTAAATTAGCTCCACGGCAGGTACGAAGGCAACTGCCATAGTTAAATTAGCTGTTTGGGAATGAAGTTATTACATGACTAAATAGAAAGCACTACCGACATAATAATTCATTACAGTGCAGAAAAACATCTATCAGAGACACAATGATAATATAATAATTTATTACAGTGCAGAAAAACATCTATTAGAGACACACAACGATAATAACTAGACAGATAGTCGGGAGACGAAACCAGGCGATGCCACCGATCCATCGTGGTACAGTAACCCATTTATGCCCCATTACGAAACTTTTTCTTCACCCTCCATCTGGGCAGCTCCTTACATGCTATCTTCCCTTTGTTCCAGTATGTAGGAGCGCAGCAGGTTATGATATGGCACATGATGCTATAAGGACCTGGAATATCTTTTTCTTCTGCAATTACTCCATCTGTTGCTTGTGATAGTGTGCCATTACTGAGGTGGTATTGACTAAGATACATTTTGGACTCGCGCATGACAATGGTGTCAGGCACAATGGTGGGAAACATCTTAGGGTTGACACAAAGTGGCCTCCTACCAATGAAGAGTGCATTGCCATCTATTGATGTCAGAGGGACAGTCCTTCCCAGCATAAGATCAGCTAGCCTGTAAACTGAATAGTAAACCTCTTGCCATTTTGTGCCAATCACCAAAATCTCTGAGTTGCATTCTACCAGATGGTAGAAATACGATAAATAGTTTGTGTCACTTGTTGGCCACTTGAATTTTGCAACCACCTTTGGTGATGGCACCGATAAAGAGCCAATGTCCATACCACCTTCCTGCTGGGGTGGGTCAATCTGTATGACCTCATGCTCATCTGTAATTTTTTGAGCTTTCAGCAACACATAAAGCTTTCCTTGGAATGGCACTTGTGAAATAATGTTGCTGCGCTCCCAGGTTGTTGTGACCCTCCATTGCTGATCACCAGAGGTAGCAAAACATATATTATACACCTGACTTGGCCGCATCATTACTCTGACGAGTCCATCTGCACCCACGCTGATGCTGGCAGCACAGATCCTTCTAACAAAGTGCCACCTCTCGACCTCCGAGCGGCAGCGCACGTACCGCAAGAGGGTCTCCAGCGGCGGGAACTCTGCGGTATCACCAGTGAAGGGGTGAAGGAGGCGGATGGCAGTGTCATGGTCCCTCTGCAGCAGGAGGATGCCATCGACGGAGTAGAGGACGCAGTGATCCTTAAAAAGGGGCAGCCTGACGCTGACGAAGGCACCAGTTGAGAGGTTGAAGAACCGGACGTAGCCGCGGAGCTTGCCGTGGCCTGGGTAGAGGCCGCGGCCCTCGGGCAGGAGCATCCACCGGCGCGGGTAGAAGCGCGGGTCAAGGATGCCGCGGCCGCGCGGGCAAGTAGTGCTGGACCGCCAGTGGGGACACACAGCTCGGAAGCGGATGTAATCCCGGAAGTCGCCGGCTAGCACTCGCCATCCGATTAGGCTAACCAAATCCGCGTGCAGAGACGCCCACGAGGATGAATCGCCGGCGGTAACCTTCCGCCGCCGGCGCGTACGGCTGCACGCAACCAAGGCCGCCGGGTGATCCCGATAACTCCACGAAGACATGCCGCTGGCAAAGGACCAGCGGCAGATGCAAACGAGGCGAAGGGAGGATCGGTCGCCTTCGCGTTCGCGGCGGCGGCGTAACAGACGGGGGAGGAAGCCCTAGGGCTAAGCCGCAAATTTGTTGGATTTTGAGTTTGCCTCCCGAGCATCTCCAAGAGTTTGCCAAATCAATTTGGCATCCATCTATTTTTGTCAAAATAGAAAAAATTGTGCTTCAACAGTTTAGCATCCAACTTGGCAAATCTCCCCTTCCACGCGCATATTTGCGCGCTCAGCTCGAGCGCGCATCCGGCTTCACGTGTAAATTTAAGCGGGGTTAGTTTCTTAGCGGGGCTCTTCGTTTCTTAACGGGGCTCTTCGTTCGCTTAGCGGGCCTCTTCTTATTTTACCAAGTCCAAATGGCAAACTCTTGGAGAGAGTCTATTTTTTCACTTACCATATATTTTAGTAAGTTGCCAAATCACGATATTTGCCTAGTGAATTTTGGCAAACTCTTGGAGATGCTCATCATCTCCTCCTTCATCGTACACATCTCCTTATCCCCTTCACCGCACGCAAGTAGTAGTTTCCGTCTCCCATCCGCAGCCCGCAGCCTGCAGCCATCAGGACTTCCTTACCGATGGCCAACCGAGCTCCGCCGGCTCCTCCCTCCTCCCCAGCCGCACCAGACCTCCAGCCCTGCCGGCCCTGGTCCTCAGCTCATGCCCGCAGCCGGTGAGCCACGAGCGTGAAAACGCAAGGGCGCCGTCGGCTACAGGGAATCTGGGATGCCGGCCTCGGGGTGAGTGCACTGGCCACAGGGACGCTGCCCTCGGCGACGAGCGCATTGGCCATGGGGACACTAGCCTCGGGGGCGTCCAGGGGCGAGCATGCTGGCCGCGGGGACGCTGTTTCTTTACTGGAGCACCGCCTCTCCCGCCCGACGCTTCTGCCCTGCTTCGGTGCCTCCCCGCACCTTCGCACCAGCCTCGTCTACGCCTCCCTCACTCGCACTGTCATTGTCTTCCCGCCCCACAGCGTCGTGGCATTGTCATCCTGCCTCGCCCATACCGCCCTCTCCCCATCATGTGCCATGGCCGTCAGTCGTCCAGATCATACAGACTGGTATCGATTTTGTATATATATATATAGGGCTGGGCTATTGGGAGCCCAGGGCTATAAATAGGTATTGAAAGCCCCAGTCAGCCACCCTAGCCAGCCCCCCACGAAGCTGACGCGCGCGCAGGTGGGGGACCCCCGGGGACCCAACAAATCGGACGCATAAAATCCTAGGTCAGACTACGCATAAATATTTTTATCGCGACAATGCATAAAATCTAGTGGTTGCATGAATTAAAACCAATTCGTTACCGCATAAAAACCTCTCCGCAATCTGGACGTTACAGCTGATAGCAGCTGACACATGCTGACACATGCCTGCATGTGTGCGTCCACTCTAATCTTTTTCATTTTTTCACGACAATTTCTCAACGAAACATCCGATTCAAAAACGGTTTTCACCATTGAACTCCTGATATTTTTTTACACAATTCAAGATCCATTGTGAATATATTTTTTTAAAAAAATTTAAAATTCATAATTTTGCATATTATGAGATAGAATTTTATGCATTCATCTACGAATAGATCTTGTGAGCGAGAGCATAAAAACATGGAGACGACCTTGTGTTTTTCAAAATTTAAAATTTGAATCATGACATGTAATGGCTGATTGGATGTATAGAATCACTGGTCAAGATACGTAGAAAAGTTTTTGGCGTCGACGTTGAATAGAAATTAGTGGTTGGATGAATAAAAATTGATTTTGTTACTGCGTAAAAACATCTCCACATGGAGACGACCTTGTCTTCTTCAGAATTTGAAATTTGAATCCTGCCACATGATGGCCGATTAGATGCATAGAATCAATGGTCAAGATGCGCATAAAGGTTTTTTGTGCGACGTTGCATACAAATTAGTGGTTGAATGAATAAAATTTAACTTTGTTGCCGCGTAAAAACCTCTCCACGAGATGGACATTCCACCTGACACAACCGTGATTGCCTCCACCAATATCATGCTTCCTAACATAGGGATGTATAATTAATTAACATGTGGACAATACATAGAACATGGAGACTGCACGCGTAAAACATGGAGACAATCTCGTCTTCTCGAAAATTTGAATTTAGAAAATAGCACGTGATGAACGATCGGATTCATAGAATCAATGATCAAGATACGTTTAAACGTTTTTTTGCGCTGACATTGCATAGAATCAATGATCAAGATACGTTTAAACGTTTTTTATGCAGTCATCTCGGGCTTCTCGGTTGCTTGCTCCTTAGGCTCCACCACCAATTCGCACCACGCGCTGCCGCTGTGGACTGCATAAAAACATGTTTTAGTAGGTGCAAATATTCCTGGAATTAATGTCAATTACATTAATGCAAAAAAATCACAGCCAAAAATCTAAAACAAAATTATAGCTTTTTGGTTGAATTTGTATTGCCCTTCAGCTATCGATAAGGACTAATTACAACCAAATAGAGCATAAAAATAGTAGCACAAACACAAAGCAACGGAGATGAATTATGCATAAACCATGAGCCCGGAATTGCAGGTATATAAATCAAAATCCAAAGCATGGGACAGGACAGCTAGCTCAGCCCATGTTGGCAGTGACTATTGTCTTGCCACATATCATGGCTACCCAAATTAGAATGCATAAAAACTGCTCCAACAATTGATAGAATTGTATATACCAACAATGTATAGAATTGTGCACCAACAATGCATAGAATTGTGATTTAACAATGTATAGAATTGTGTAGAAGTGCATAGATAACTGCTCTAACAATATACAGAAATGTGCCCCAATAATGTATAGAAATGTGCCCCATTAATGTATAGAAAGTTTAAATCAAAACTGCATAGAAAATTTGTTTGCTTGTCATTCAATCGTATAGAAAAGGAAGCCAATATGTGCAGCAACCCTAAGTGAATAAAAAAGAAGCCAGTATGTGCAGATCAATTCATCGAACACCAGCAAGGAATGTTATCACATCGCGCCGTGGCCGGTGGACTATGTCATACACCGGACCGCCTCATGAGCGCCATGGCCCGAAACACATAAAAATAAAAATAGAGGTGCATTGAAGCATCATCTGGAGTGCCTCAAACTAGCAACAAGCAGAAACTCTTCATTTACCAATTTCGATATGCATAGAAACTCACAAATGCTAAAAAAGAAACTCACATTGATGTAAATACTAGAAAATTGAAGACTCACATAGAGAAACAATGCATAGAACCAAATAAATCCCCCTCTCTAGAGAGACTATTTTTTTTATCTAAAAACATGAAAGCCCCAACCCAAACCATGATTCTCACTTTGAGGGTATAATTAATAGAGGAACAGTGCATAGAACCCAAAACCCAAACAATGCATAGAACAATCCATCAACATTAGAGGCATCCCATACAGCTAGTCTAGCCGATGCAAAAAAAAATACATTATACACAAGCAATGGAGATGAATTATGCATGAACCAAGAACCTGGAACTGCAAGTACATAAATCAAAACCCAGAACATGGTACAGGACAGCTAGTTTAGCCAATGTCGCTGCAGTGACTCTTGTTTAACCGCACATCATGGTTACCCAAAATAGAATGCATAAAAACAAGAGCAAAATACACAAAAAAAAGTCCAAATTGTTCTAAAATAATATATAGAAATGTGTTCCGATAATGTATAGAAATGTGCTCCAATAATGCATAGAAATTTGTCCCAACAACGTATAAAAAGAAGCATGAATAACTAACAATATGCAGTGAAAGATCGCATAGAAAGCTTGATCTAAAATATCTCCAACTAAAAACATCCATCACACATGAAGCATAGAAATTAACATGGAGGAGTATACAAACATCCATATACAATATCTTCAAATCCCTAAGCCCCAACTCCCCGAACATTGTGCAGCTCAACACTTGCTCCTAGCAATGTACACAATTACCATGCCCCAACTCCCCGAGCGTTGTGCAGCTCTCCACTTGCTCCCAATAACATTATTGTGTGCCCCAAAACAACAAATTAAGTAACCACAGGACTGTTTACGTTACCATCGAGTGAACCAAACACCATGATAGATTATACTATCAGTATTGCATAAAAATAGTTGCACAAAGACATAAAAATTGAAGAAACACATGAAGCATAGATACATCCAATTACAGCACCTCCAGCTAGACAAAAACATGAGACATTGCGCATAGAAACTTGTACACACGAAGCATAAAACTTTGACCACATCCATCGCCAAACTCATCTCCAAATAACACCATCCATCACAAATGAAGCATAGAAATTAACATGGAGGAGCATACAAGAAATTAACAATGCACAGAAATCAATTTCACTAAAAAAAGTCATTTTTTCTATCGAGAAATTACCAACGCCGGACCTGCATCAAGCACCTCAGTGCCATCGACCTTAGGCCGGGTTGGAGACACCAGGGAACATCGCTCGTGGCCGGGGAGGGCTTGAAGCCGCGCCACTGCCATCGACGGATGGAAGAGGCGTTGCCACTCGATTGATCCGCGGGAAGCCCTTTGCTCACCATTTTGCTGCTGAAGTTGACGTGGTAACCATATCGCCCATGCCTAGAGGGGCTACTCCGATGAACTAAAAATGCGACTAAGTGAGAGCTCACCGAGAGAAAAATAAATTATACTGGTTTTGATCTGCACTCAGCAAGAAATAAATTATACTACCAAATCAATAAGCTGAAATCTCCTGCTGCCTGATTCCAATGCCAAATAATGGTGAGCAAAAAGGTGGAATCAATAAGCTGATATCTGACATATTTACATTTACATCATAAAGTCATCAAAACAAGAAATCATTCTACAGAAAACTACTTCTCTGTCTCATAGCTTCATCACAAATTCTCGACCCGAATCTCACTGAGGTGCACGTGGATCCAAATCTCACTAAGGTGCATGTGGATCCAAATGATATGCATGCATAGAAATTTAGCCAATGAAGCATAGAAAATCAAATTCTGGATGCCTGCTAGTATGCATAGAAAATCAAATTCTGGATGCCTGCTAGTATGCATAGAAATCAATTTCACTAAAAAAAGATGATATTTCTACTGAGGAATTACCAGCACAGCGAGATCCCATCAATGAAAGCAAGTCCAGCCATCTCTTGTCATCATTCGAATTGCTATGTCATTTTTACAGATCAGCGAGAAGAAATCCTAATGAAATAACAAAAGTGAAAATCCGATTGCTCAATCTTGTTGTCTCCAATACGCACACAGCAGCTGGGAAAAAGCTAATCTGATAATAGTAAAATCATATTGCGACAAAATTTTACCGTGAGATGAATCAAGCTGAGATTGGATGGGTCAACAGGATTGGCAGCAACGTTGTCCGATCCCACAGTCCCGCCTGGCCAGCGGACGGTGGCTGTGTACCCGGCTCATGACTGCAACTGCGCCAAGCCTCATTGCGGCAGCAACCAGGGCCACAGACAAGCCTGCCCAACAACGATGCCTGTCCGACAGCGACTGCGGCTGGCTCCCCGCTGCACCTCTGCAGCTCTCGCGGCAGGGCACGCACGGGTGTAAGGTCCTAGATGGCTAGAGGGGGTGAATAGCCTATAAAAAATTCTATAAATACCACTAAGCAAACTTACTTGTTAGAATAACAAACGGCGTAAAGTGAGTTTTGCTTAGCCAAGAGTTGTGATGCAAGCCTCCTATCCACAAGTCTAGTAGATTATGATCTCTAGTTCACACAAGAGCTATGTCACTAATTTTACACTAGAGAGCAAGCTAACAATACTACTAGCAAAGCTACCACTAGAGCTATACAAGATAATCTAGTAAAAGTAAGTGCAAGAGAGAGGATCGTGATTCTTATACCGACAGTGGAGTGAAGATGGTGCCAATCACCAAGATGATATACAATCAATTAATATTGACAACAACATAATATGAAAACCAATCACCGGGAGACAAGAGACACAATATTTTTGTTCACCCGGTGTTCATTTGTGCACCGACAAGCTACATCACCGGTTGTGTCGACCAACACTTAGATGGTTTCCTGGTGTGACCCTCAAGTCACTTGCCCCTCAAGGCACGTCCCGCAAGGCACCGCAAGACACCACTCTCAAGTGAGGTAACTCAATGACACGCGCATTCCACTAGAGTTGCTTTTGGCGTCCCGTCGAGGAAAGCACAAGAACCTCTCACAATCAACCGGAGGTGGCCAAGAATAATCACCTTCTCTTGCCAACGCCTCCAACAATCTCCAAGCCGGCTAGGAGCGGTACTCTCCAAGAGTAACAAGAAATCCACCGGCTAAACCACCCACAAGTGCCACTAGATGCCCTCAAGCTATGCAAATGCACTTTGGGATCACTCAATCTCACTTTTGATTTGCAATCAAGCAAGAGAGATGAGTGGGAGGAGAAGCTTTAGCTCAAATGATGCACAAGTGTGTTAGAAATGCCAAGATACCTCCCCAAGGGCCGGCCAACACGTATTTTATAACTCCCATCCTCAAAACTAGCCATTGCCACTTTACTGGGCGTTTTTCGCGAGCGACCGGATGCGCTGGTTGAGTCGACCGGACGCGCTGCACTGCGTCCGGTCGTCCTGCGCCGTCCACGTGTCCTCCTGAATTCAACCGCGCCCACCCGATCTCAACGGTCGACTCAGTGTTCCAATGGTCATTGCGTGACCGGACGCGCCGATCGTACAGTGCCGCGCGCCAGTGACGCATTGACCGGACGCGCTCCACGCAACGACCGGATGCGATAGAGTCAGCGTCCGGTCAGAGTCCAGTAAGCTCCCCTCGCGACCGGACGCGCCGCACGTCCGCTCAGCCCTTCACCATACACTGTTCCTCTAGGTGCCCGACCGGACGCTCCGGTCCCGCGAGTGACCGGACGCGCCGGTTGCAAACCCTAGCCCGCTCGCCTGACAGCAGCGTTGAACTGACCGGACGCATCTGGTCAAACTGTGACCGCGTCCGGTCCAGCATCTGATTACGTTGGTGACCTCCGTTCGCCTCTGTTTCTTTTCGACTTCGGACGTAGTGGAAAATAAGCATTTTATTTCCCCGAAATCGCCTGAATCCCGCGCTCGCACGCTCGGTGGGAGGGAGAGAGGAACCCAAACCCCTCTCTTCCCGCAAACCACAGCGCGACCAACGCCACCTTTGCAAATGTGCCAACACCATCAAGTGTACATCTCCATGTGCTTGTGTGTTAGCTTTTTCTCAATCATTTTCAAAGGTTTTCCAGTTAGCTCACTAGGCTCTACATGCAATGCACTTCATGAATTCACCTAGTGGCACCTGTGCGTCGAAGAACCGATAAGACTTCCCCTCTTAATAGTTCGGCTATCAACCCTAAACCACTCACACCCTCTATGATGTCTTGAGTGTAAAACAAAATGGCCCTATGGTTATACCTTTGTCTTGAGCCCATTTTATTTCTCCAAATGATATGATCCACTTCATATCATCACATGACCGTCTCGATCCATCGACCTTGACTTTTACTTGCTCTTCACCGTTGCACCGGTCCGTCGGCGCCAAGTCTTGCTCAAGCTTCACCATCGCATGGTCCTTCGCTTCGAAGCCTCGACTTGCCCTTCACCTTCACAACCAGTCCATCGAGCCAAGCCTCATCTTGGTCTTCACCATCTTGGTCACATGAGTCAATGTCATATCTCATATTCGATGACCACCTTTATCTAAATCATCTACTTAGATACAAAGGTTAGTCCTAGATTTCATCAATTAGCCAAAACCAAACTAGGGACTTTCAATGGGTGGCCCTGCGCCCCACGGCCCCAGCGCCGACACACTCCCGTCCTCACCCCCTCGCGCCCGGCGAGGCGACAACTCGCGGCCCTGCGCCTACAGCACGACCGGGCGGGGAGCCCATGCGGCCACGCGCCTCCTCCCGTGCCTACGGCTAGCGGGCCCTGCACGGCTTCCCCGCACACACCGCGGTGTCGATGCTGCCGACGGGGAGAGGGCGTGTCGCCGCGGTGGGGAGAGCGGCCACCGCCGCCGATCTAGATCTGGGAGTGAAGGAGAGAGAGAGGAAGGAGGAGAGAGAACGCGGTGATTCAAATGAACGGAGAGACACGATATTTACGTATTATTAAGGGTGGGGTTTCTATGGCAGGATTGATGCTGCCACGTCGAGGGGTGGGGCCGCAGATGTATAGCTTGTGGTTTGGGTAGCTGGTTGGGTTCAACCACATCAAGAAGTTTGGGCTAGGGCTTTCGATAATTATTGGAAGCCCTATGCTCTCAATATCATAACTATATATATATATATATATATATATATATATATATATATATATATATATATATATATATTGGTGGCCTTTATTTGGTATGTGATTTTCATCAATTTGATATGTGATTTTGTTTTGGATTCAATCTGGATTTGGTTTGGTTCATTGCTGGGTATGAAACAAAAAAACAGAGAAAAAATTAGGATAGAAAAAACATGAGAAAACAAATCGGATCGGAAACAGAAAAACCAAGTATAGGGAAAAAACACAAACTAGGAACATACGGAACACAGCCCAAAAAACAAAAGACAAACTAAACAAGCGGACACATGGAAACAATGGGAGAAAAGTTGTCTGCCGGTGTATTTCCTTATTTTTATCGGGCCTGTGTATTTCCTTTTTCATGTGGACTCTGGGATATAGCGCTAGATATGGACTCTAATCTATATCGGATGCCAACTCTATCCTAGATTTCTTCTTAACAGTAGACAATCTCATGTACGAAGACAATTTCCTAGTATATTTCATCTCCCATACATGTGGCTGGAGGATCCTTACAAGCACCCAAATTTAGCTTATCATATAAAAAATATTACCCTAACCAAATTTGAGTTCCAACAGAATTGAATCCCTTATCATTGCTAGACTTGAATTGTTCCAACTCGTATGAGCACGCTCATGAGTCCGTGTCATATTTGAGATTTTAGATATGAAGGACATGGTCCAATACGTTTTGAAATCAAACTTCGTATGAGCACGGGTTATATTAGTCAGAAAGGGAGAAACTCTCTATTATCCAGTAGCCAGAGGAAGACGGACCAAACAAATGGATGGACGAAAAAAAGAGCCTAAAATTTTGCCTCTTTATTATTACTAGCAAATATGCCCGTGCGTTGCAACAGGAGAAAACCATCAAATATTTATGTGGATGACGATAAGAATGGTATGTATTATTAATGTTTTACTTTTTGTGTAAGACTAAAATATATAATATGTTTTTTATGAATATGGCATCTATAATATAAATTAATGTGGCAATAATAGGACAGTGTATCAAATTTCGAAAACAAACTTGATAAATTTTTGTCATATTGCAAAGCACAGAAAAATTTAGACTTAGATACATCATAACTTTATTTTTTATTCTGTTCATGTATTGCTACGATTATATTGAGTTTTGTGATATTTGAGTACTCGAAAATCAGTATTTCCAATAGTATATGATTAAAGTCAACAAGGAGTTAGCTGTCGACATGTCAAAGATTGGTTTGTCCATTAATAATATGACGAGAGAACTCTCTTGATTTTTCACATGCCAGCCCTCATTGAGGATTGTAAAGACACGTTTATTTAGACTGGATTAGACAAGAAACTATTAAAAATTTTAGTTCATAGCTTGATTAGTTCGATCATTAGCTAATAATCTAGGTTTTAATAAGAACAGATTTTGTTTCTAATCAAAACTACATCAATAATTGTGTAGTGGAAATCTTTGTCTATGAGAAATGGTCTATGGTTTAGAGATACATAATATTGTATTTATTATTTGTTTGTATTTTATACTATGAAAAAAGAAAAACTTCAGTGGAAAAACAGACAAAAAATAGAAGGTGCAACCAAATAAACTAAAACAAAAAAAATCACAGAGAAAAAGATCCCATGTGTTTGCATGACGTACTGCTATGAGAGTACTACCCAATCAAACTTAATTAGGTCCCGCTGTCCATGCCCCAACGTAGCACCGTATCCGCATCAAACTCAGTATTGTATTTGGAGCTGACTCGGTCCAGGACTCGAGGGAGGACATATACTGCCCAACTAATACAAGGGGCAGAAAAGAAATTAATGTATAGATATTTTGGAAATAAAAACAGGTTGGAACTCTTCATTAGGAAAAAAAATAATACAAATAGAACCCGGACTGGAATAGAAAAAAATATATACAAACATACCGGAGTGGAAGAAAAAGAGGTGGAAAAAAAATCTTGCGAAAATTTTGCTCTTTATTATTAGGTATAGATTAGGTATAGATATAGATTACAACATAAAGATCTCACATATATATAGTCCTGCTAAGACATAAGAGTTTAGTAAGAGCACACATATAAACAGACTAGGATTAGGATTCCTTCTTCTCATTTTACTTCTAGGAAAGGGTCTATTATTAACTGTTTATCTGGAACTTGTAGATGACAGCTATCATGTCATCTATTAACTGTTGATCTATGTATATGTTTCTGGAATGGTTTATGTTTTTATCTGTGTGTATGTCTCCAATGGTATATGTTTCTAGAATGGTGTTTGATGTATCGAATGAAACTATCAAGAACTGAACAAAGCCGCCTCTGTAAATCTTATTTGTAGAGGTGGCTCTGGAGCCCAACCATCTCTACAAATCCATTTACTAGAGGCAACTGGACGCCCGCCTCTGCAAATGATTTGTAGAGGTGGAAGAGTAGCCTCTACAGAGACATCCCAACCGCATTTACATTAAAAAGTTGTAGTAGTGTAGATTTATTATTTCAAAATTTTAAAAGATACCATATTTATTTAAATTGTTGTCAATTTAGTTAGAGAAAATATAACAAATTTCTAAAATTTTAAAATTAATTTGATAGAGGTTTGTTGATGTGTTGCTTTCTAGCTTGTTACGTTTGATGTTTATGCATGTGAAAGTTTTAAAAATACATTTAGACATCATCTAATCTTTTTGGGAATTTTTCTGAAACCTTTTCTTATCTATATATTGCAAAACCCAATATTTGGATGCTTCTAAAATTCTTTATTTGGGTCATCTCGTTCGAATCTATCTCTAGGATTTTTCTTCAAATTTGTTGAAAGCTTTCGATTATTTCTCCAAATCTACCTGTGAGATGTAACGCCTATAGTTTTATGATTGGCACTGCGCTCGTCTATGCCATCATGCTTTTTGTTTCATGAATCTATGGTTAACCTTGTCCCTTGGTCTTCCTCTCATCCCAGCCAAACTCACCATTGTTTTCGTTTCCAAAAACTTTGATCGACTGTAGAGAGTAAAGCTAACTCTTCAAAGTACGCATAAGATATAGATAAACTATTGGAGGGTGTAAAGGTACGAAGCGAGTTTTTATTTAATGACTCTTTAGGTAATGATAGAGAGTGGGGGAGTTTAAGAAAGAATGTCGGAGATACTCGATGTTGGAGGAGGTATGATAGCTAAAAAGAAAGCCAACTTTAGCGCACCTTGATCCTTATAAAAAAAATACATCTAACGCATGGTCGTGCATGCGTTTGCCTAATACACAACTGTCTTCTACCTCTCGCTGGATCCTCATCCTCGCCCTTCTTCCTCCTCGCCGGAGCCTTCTCCCTCTTCAGCGACCTCGCCCTCGCTGCCGCCCACCGCCTTTCCGCGATGGCAGAGCTCTGGCGAAACCCTAACTCATCGGCAGTGTCACCTTCTTCCCCTGACCCTGCAGCCGGTGCCGCCATGGACATGGCGCCCCGCCTGCCCCGACCTAGCCAGGCCACCTCCACCGCCGCCAGGGTCCCTAAACTGCCCGCTGGCCATCCCCACCGTCTGGCCGGCCTTCCTGCCCCAAACTCCTTTCCTTCTAAGGTCGCCAAAGTTTGGGAAAATTAAAGGGAGAGCTCATCGGAATCCTAAATCGCAGATTAAGCAGCAGCAGCAGGAGGAGACCTACCTCGTCTGCGCCGCCTGTCGGTGTTTGATGACCGGCAACACATCACAGAGCTACTCAGGATGATGATTGGTGGGCTTCGATGTGCATAGAACTCACTGGTAAACGCAAGAGACCGATTTATACTAGTTCAGGTCGCTGAATAGCGTAATACTCTTGTTCAGTTATCGCGAAACATTGACCTGACCAGCAAAATGAGAGCTGTTCCAGGCCACAAGAATACCACCGGAGGCACCAATCCATGGAACAAAAGCAAAATTGTCAAAACGTCTAGGAGCGAACTTTCTGATGAACGGGGAATCAAAGACAGAAAATAGAGCATCCACTTTCCTCAGTTTTCTCTCTGGCTGCATCTCATTTACCAGAGCCCTTTGATGTTCCAGCACAGTATTTGCCAATTGCGATTATTCATAAGCAACGATATGAATAGAGATAAAACCAACTATAACTAGTATAGTACGGTATAAAAAAGGTTCAGCATTACACACACAGGTTCTGATAGGAGCACTTAAGCGATGACAGAGTTTGATACGATAACAGAAGATAAAAAAGGACACTAGCGCAAAAGTTGTCACAAGCCGAACAGAGATGCAAAGAGTAAGCATGATTTGGGTAGAGCAGTGCCATCTCTGATGGTTTGCCGTTGATGACTCACTCTTCATGTGCGTCATTTGGGGCTGATGTGGAAGGCGCTGCCATTATCGCATCCTCAGAGCTCTCAAGTGAGGCCACTGGGATCGGACTGGTGCTGTTGGATGGATTGCCAAGCTTTAGTTCCTCCACCTGGACTGTCCTGTGTCTCTTCTGCGGCCCATAGTCCAGCCTGATGTGTGGATATTCCTTCTTGTCCTTCATGTTCTTGTGCAGAATGCGGGGACTGCGCCGCGCTACTCTGTCAACCATGGGGACCCTGGTGGGCATCGAGTGATGAGTGCGGCTGGACTGCAGGCTGGGGTTCTCGTCTGTTCTTGTTGGTGCAGCGCTATCGTCTGATGAAACCACATGGCCACCGCCGCCGTTCATGCCCGCAACCGGCACCGGGTAAACCAGATGGTGGCGAGCGTAGTATGTTTCGTCTAGGGCCCAGAGCTCGATGTCGTCGTCGTCGTCGTCGTCGTCGACCATGCTTGTCGTTCCGGTTTCCAAAACCCAAGCCATGTCGTCCGTGTCAAGGGTCCATGTGTCGACGGCAGTGGCATGCTGAGAGCACCCGCAGTGGGAGCAGCGGCGGGGCGAGACGCCGACCAGCTTCAGCTCGCCGCGAGTGTTGGTGCACACGAAGCATTGGAGCTCCGTCGCCCGTGCCTCCGCAGGGTAAGGCACGTACCGCAGCACGTTAGTCTGATGGAACACGTCGGAGAAGATGACGCCGCGGGAGAAGTCGACCCAGCACAGCACGCCGTCGCCGACGGCCACGACGGCCTGAGGCCTCCACTTGGCCAGGAGCAGGTCCCCGTCGCTACCGTGGGAGTGGACGACGGACGGCCGCTCGACACGCCGCTCGCCGTTGCGAAACAGGAGGAGCTCCGCCTGCGCGCCGTCGTCGTTCGCCGCATCAGGCGGCATCTTGAGCTGCGCCACCACGAACTCGGCCTCGCCGCGGCACAGAAAGCCGGTGGCACGTACATCCAGCAATTTTGCCGAGTCCAACAATCCCCACCCCCACCACGAACTCGTTGAAGGGCGAGGTGGGAGAAGATGCAAGGACGGCGGCCGCGCGGGATCCGCGGCGCCCGCCGCGTTGGTGTAAACGAAGTAGTCGACCGCGGTGGGTTTCAAGTAGTGTTCTGTCGAAGTAATCAGCACGAGAACGGAGCCGCCGTGCGCCGCGACGACGGTGGCGTAGGCCGAGCGGATTGGCTCAACAGTTCTGATTCCTGTGACGGGCATTCTGATTTCTGTGTTGGGCCGGAGGAGGCAGATGCGTGACAGCGCCGGGGACGACGGCTCGCGACAGACGGAGACGATGATGCGGTGCCCGCTGGAGGTGCTGGCGGCCGCCATCGTCTTGGTGTCGCCGGTGATTTTGCAGACCTCGCCCAAACCTCCGCCATAGCCATAGGGTGCGAGCAGCATCCACTGAGGATAAGCGGTGGCGGCGTGGGCGGCCGATGAACATACTTCGGGTACTTGCGACGGCAGGAGGGAACCCATTGCATGGGATGGGCCGTGGCGGCGGCGGCGGCGGCGCTGAAAGTTCTTCTCTCCCTATCGAGCAGATCGCAGCATCTCGTGTTTTTTTTTTACCTACCAACAAAACTGAAATGGAGATTTGGAGAATATAAGATTTGTATGATTTTTTGACGAGTCCTTCGTCGACTTCCGTTCGTGCACGTCCTCGAATATATTTGTTTTCCTTATTATCGGCAAGCCAATCAATATTTGTGCAGATGGCAGACGGTGCTCCCGCGTGCGCCTGATGCATCCTCGCACCTGCACCCATCTTGTTCAGGACGCCGCACGGGTGCATGAATGCATGGGATCATCCCGAGCCCAATCTGTTTCACGCGTCTGCATGCATGCAGCAGTAGCACCAGCAGGAGCACGCGGTGACCTACGATGGTGCACTAGCAGCAGCAATATGTGCTTCTCTGAGATCTACTTTTGAAACATCTAAATATAAAATACTGGTAACATACGTCTGAAACAGATGAAACACTTGAAAAATACGCTTGAAATATGCGTGTATGCAACATGTGCAACACTAAATCTACTTTTAAAATATCCAAATAAACATTTGCAGCATGAAATTTTACAACATATGTCTGAAATAGATGAAACACTTAAACATGCATGTATAGCCATTGCAACAAGTGCAACACCAATATCTACATTTGAAACATCCAGTGAAACATTTGCAACACGTGACTGAAACATATGAAACATTTAGAACATACGCTTTCATCATGCGTATATAGCTATTATAATATAGAAAATATCCAGATGAAACACTTGAAAACATTTGTCTGAAATACCTGAAACACTTGAAACGCGACATTGCCAGCGACCATGACCTACCTGGTGGAGAACTGCGGTAGCCCCCCTCGACGAACGTCAGGGACTCAGCGGCGACGAACTTGGAGGCGGCAACGAAGGCCTCAGCCTCGACGGCCGCGGCAGCGCACTAGGCACCGGGCTTTGGGGCAGTACTGTAGCACTGGGAGAGGATGCTGGACGCCGCGAGCATCTGCACAAGACGGCACACCACAACGTCGCATATGCGCTGCGACGGCAGCCAGATGCTGAACGACGGGAGTAGCACATGCGTGCCCTTGGTGCTCGCGGTAGTCGTCAGCGGATCCCTCGGGGGTCGCGGGTTGGTTGCCCTCGACGGTGCCGTTGGGGGCGTCCTCCTCCATGGTTGCGACCTACGGGGGAGAGTTCAGAGTGGACCACACCAAAATCCCTGGTAGCGCGGGCTCAACGGCGAGTGGAGGTCGCGTGAGTCGAGTGAAGCCAAGCTCCGAACGTTCTGGAGTGGCCACTGGAGGTGCTGGCGGCCGTCGTCTTGGTGTCGCGCGGTGATGTTCCAGTGCTCACCAGAACCTCCGCCATAGGGTGTGAGCAGCATCCACTGAGGATACGCGGTGGCGGCATGGGCGGCTGATGAACATAGCGGAGGTAGTTGAGGCGACCGGAGGGAGGGGGAACCCATTGCATGGGATGGGCCGAGGGCCGAGGCAGCAGTGCCGTCGTTGAAAGTTCTCTTCGTAACGAATAGATTGCAAACTGAGCTGCCCACCAAGCACCTACCAAAACTGAAGGCTTTGTATTAATTAGGTTTAATAAATTGGTCTCGCGAATTAGTCATAACTTTTGCAATTAGTTTTATAATTAAATCATATTTAGTCCTCTTAATTAGCATCTAAACATTTGATGTGACAAGTGCCGAACAGTCCATGATCCAAACACTCCTAAATACCGTAAAGCCATAGAAATATTGTACTCATTCTGAACCTGTATGGTTAGAAGCTTAAAAAAAAGCTGCAAGCTTCATTGTATAGTACTCATTTTGAATGCATGGAGCCAGGTGCCAGGATATATTGCCCAGCAGGCAGGCCTCGGTCCAATCAAACTCTTAGTATAACAATAACAAACAATCACCCTGTTCGGCAGGCTGTTTTTGCGGCTTATAAGCCGGCTGTGGCTGTTTTGTTGTGAGAGAAAAACACTGTACCACGGCTGATAAGCCGTGCTGATAAGAGCAGCCGAACAGGGTGAATATATAGCCCAGTGCACCAGATTAAAGAGATAAGCATTGATGTAAATTTGTAAGAGAATTGGTTTAAGCCG
The DNA here is from genome assembly GCA_022457205.1 of Saccharum spontaneum. Taxonomy (NCBI): domain Eukaryota; kingdom Viridiplantae; phylum Streptophyta; class Magnoliopsida; order Poales; family Poaceae; genus Saccharum; species Saccharum spontaneum. The sequence goes on from CM039600.1 coordinate 2,528,796, forward strand.
TTGTCAACATTTTTACGTACATTGTGACGTGTCTTGTCTTTTTCATTTCGTTAGTTAAGATGTTGCTGACTTGTTTCAAGTCCTTTTTGATAAGGTCAATCAAAATGTCGATACCAACAACGTACTGTTGTGCAATATTTCAACCCACAAATAATGCACCAATTTTTTTTTGTTTATAAATGCGTAATTTATTGCTTGCGGCGAAACACGGTTGCGGCAGAGTTTGACGAACGAGACGATGACGATCCATCAATCTCCTGCGATGAATGGTCTGCAGGAGAGCTCTTCTGGAAGATGATGACAGCAAAGCAGGAGCCAAAGCGGGGACGGGGAAGGAAACGCTGGTAGGGTCAGCTCGGCGGGTACGACTGGATTTACGTGAGGTGTACCCGCCACGCCATCGTCGTCTTGCTCTTGCATTGCATCCCTGTCCGGCTGTCCTGCCCAGCTCAGCCAGCCTTGTCGTCTCCGCCCACCAACGCCTGCCTCAGTGGGCGTTTAGTCGGTGGCTGAAAAGTTTTTTTTTATATATTAGATGTTTTATGGGACGTCGATAGATGTTTTCGGATATTAATAAAAAAAAACTAATTACATAACTCGTTTGAAAATCAGAAAATAAATTTGTTAAGTCTAATTAAGCTATGATTAGCACATGTGTTACTGTAGCACTTAAGGCTAAGCATGAACTAATTATGTTTAAAAGATTCGTCTCGTGATTTCTAACCAAACTATGTAATTAGTATTTTTTCATCTACATTTAGTACTTCATACATGTCAAACATTCGCTACGATGGGATGAAAAGGCTGCGGTGGGACAACACCCCCTTAAACCCCAATTCAATTCAATTCAATTCATTCTTCTTCGTTCTTCCCTTCCTGCTGCCCTGCCTCTGCTCTGCTGCTACAGCGGCATCGGTATGGGCGGATCGAATTCCACGGGGAGGGGGTCCGGGTCCGCCCCGCGCGCCATGCCGCCGGTGGAGGAGGTGGACATCGCCGCCGTCAGGTACAAGCCGCCCACGCTGCAGGCGCCGCACCTCACCGGCTTCTCCCTCAGGGCCTTCCTCTGGCTCATGGAGTCGTCCCTGCTCGGCCCGCTCATCACCTCCGTCCTCAAGTCGCAGAACAACATGCCGCAGGCAGGTGTCACGCCCCGTGGCCGCCGGCGATCGCCGGGACGTGAGGAGATCGAACCAAGCAACAAGGGCGATAACGCGACGAGGAAAGATTCCCCAGTTCGCGAGTTCTGTTTTCAGATTCACAACAGTGTTCACAGCGTGATCGGTTTCGCTTATTACAACCCACGCCGACAGACCGGCCCCACCTGTCACCGACACTGGCACTACGGCCCACATTACAGAGACTGGAAAGTCTTCACATCCGACACTACGCTTTCTTCTATCGATTACGTAAAGACTGCCGGTGCTACCTTCAAGGTGTCGATGCCGTTGGCTTGACAGCTCCCCCCGCCGAAGGTCCTGCTTGTCCCCAAGCAGCAGCATCAGAGAAACGCGTGCGCACGACGTTGTAGTCTTCCCAAGTTGCAGATGCTTCTGGCAGATTAGACCATTTGACCAATACTTGTGGTATGGCAGTGTTGCCTTTCTTCACGAGACGCCGGTCCAGTATGTGTTCTGGCGTTGCCGCCGCCGCTTCAATATCCGTCGTCACTGGCAACTCAGAGTAAATAGGTGAATAATCTGCAAGGAATGGCTTTAGCTGGGAAACATGAAAAACATCATGAATTTTGCTATCTGGAGGAAGATCAAGCCGATAGGCCACTGCACCAACACGCTCGACCACCTTGTATGGCCCAAAATACTTGAAAGAGAGCTTTGGAAAGGGGCGGCTAGCAACTGATGTCTGAGTATATGGCTGAAGTTTCAGCAGAACCAGGTCTCCTACTTGAAACTGTAGGTTAGTGCGGTTTCTATCTGCCATCATCTTCATTCGGTTTTGTGCCAGTTCCAGGTTCTTTTTCAGGGATTGGAGGTGAAGTTCACGATGTTCAATGAGATCAGTCACTGACTTTGGAGTATTGGGTTGAAGTACAGGTGCAGCTCCCACATTTGGTTCCACTCCATATAAAGCCATGGATGGTGAACAGCCAAGAGATGTATGATATGATGAATTGTACCACAGTTCGGCTAATGAAAGCCAGGATTTCCATGTTCTTGGGGCATCCTACACTGCACAGCGGAGATACATTTCCAGGCACTGGTTGACCCTTTCAGTTTGTCCATCGGACTGAGGGTGGTAAGCTGTGCTCAGGTTGAGCTTCACTCTGTATAGCTTGAACAATTGTTTCCAGAAGGAGCTGACAAAGATGGCGTCTCTGTCAGAGACAATAGAATGTGGGAGGCCATGTAACTTGACAATGTTGTCCATAAATAACTCAGCAATGTCAGCAGCTGTGTAAGGATGTTTGACTGCCACAAAATGAGCATACTTGGTTAGTCTATCCACCACGACCAATATGACACTATAGCCCTGGGATTTTGGGAGGCCCTCAATGAAATCCATTGAAAGATCTTGCCACACTCCCTGTGGAATAGGTAAAGGTTGGAGCAATCCTGCTGGGTGTGAATGAGAATGTTTAGCTTGCTGACATATGGCACATTGTTTGATGAAATCATCCACTGCTTGTTTCATGCCACGCCAAGCAAAGTGTGATTTGAGCCTGTGATAGGTGGCTTTGCAACCGGAGTGGCCTCCGATGGCACTGGAATGAAAGGTGGCGATAAGTTTAGTTTGCAAGGCTGTATTCTGGCCCACCCAGATCTGAGACTGGTACTTGATAATACCATCATGAAGGCTATAACCAGCTGGGTTCGGTGATTGGATTGCTAATTCAGTTAATAGTTGCTGTGCTCTGGTGTCAGTAGCATAAGAATTGATGATTTCCTGGACCCAGTCAGGTTTGACCATGGACACTGCCTGTAAAGCCTGAAGATGCACAAGCCGAGAGAGAGCATCAGCTGCTACGTTGTCTTTGCCTTTTTTGTAGACTATCTTGAACTGCAAGCCCATTAACCGAGTCATTACTTTTCTTTGCATCTCTGAGTGTAAGTTTTGCTCCTGGAGGTAGGACAGTGATTTGTGGTCCGTGAGTATGATGAATTCCTGTCTCTGTAGATAGTGACGCCACTTCTCTACTGCCATCAGTAGAGCTAAGAACTCTTTCTCATAAATGGAGAGGGACTTGTGCTTTTCGCCTAGGGCTTTGCTTAGAAAAGCAATGGGTTTGCCCTCCTGCATCAAGACTGCACCAATGCCTTCCCCACAAGCATCAGTCTCCACTTGGAAAGGGAGATGAAAATTTGGTAGAGTAAGAACTGGGGCTTGTGTCATAGCCACCTTGAGATTATCAAAAGCAGCCTGAGCTTCTGTTGTCCACTGAAAGGTTTTGTGTCGAAGAATGTTGGTCAGTGGTTTTGCAATGATTCCATACCCCTGCACAAACTTTCGATAATAACCAGTGAGGCCCAAGAAAGCTCTGACATCAGTTATAGTTGTTGGTGTAGGCCAATGTAGCATGGCTGAGATTTTACTCTTGTCAGTGGCCACCCCTTGGGAAGAAATGATGTGGCCTAAGTATTCCAATTGACTTTGAGCAAAAGAACACTTGGAGAATTTGAGATATAACTGATTGTCATGTAGAGTGTGAAGGACTAGGTTCAGGTGTTCAGTGTGGTCCTCAAGTGTAGTACTATAGATGAGAATATCATCCAAGAAGACTAAGACAAACTTTCTCAAGTAAGGTTGAAGAACCTGATTCATGATGCATTGAAAAGTAGCCGGAGCATTAGTAAGGCCGAAGGGCATAACCTTATATTGATAATGACCATGGTGTGTTTTGAAAGCCGTCTTGTACTCATCCTCAGGTAACATTCTCACTTGATGATAACCAGATTTCATATCCAATTTGGTGAAGTATTTGGCACCGGCCAGCTCATCCAAGATTTCATCAATTAATGGCATAGGAAATCTGTTCTTGATAGTGAGATCATTTAATCTCCTGTAGTCAACACATAGGCGCCAGGTTCCATCTTTTTTCTTGACTAAGAGGACAGGTGAGGCAAATGGACTGTGGCTATGAGTAATCAGCCCGGTTTCCAATAACTGTTTCACCTGTTGCTCAATTTCGGACTTGTGCTGAGGAGAGTAGTGGTATGGTCGTGCATTGACCGGTACTGCTCCTGGGACAAGGGGAATGGCATGATCATAACACCGTTGAGGAGGTAGTGTTGCTGGATCCTGAAAAATGTGCTTATGCTTATCCAACACTGCCTGGATACAGGGTGGTGTGGGAGTAACTTGATCCAACTGTGGTGGGGATAGAGAATCAATGAGGACAAATGCCCAAGTATCATTACCCCTAGTGCCCTTGTACAGCTGACTTGCTGTGATAGGAGATACTTGCAGTGGGAAGTCGACTACCCCTTGTAATTTGATTGTTTTGTCATTCAGTAAAAATTCCATAGTTTTGCTGTGCCAGTCGATATGCATTGGGCTGTATGTTCGGAGCCAATCATAACCCAGAATGGCGTCATATGGTGCCATATCAAGTACTATCATATCACTGGACAAAGTTTCGCCCTGGATAAACCATTGAAGGTTTTTGACCATAGAAGAGGTAGAGAGCCATTCACCATTAGCTAGCTTGACTTGCTTTGTTGGAATTGGCACCGTGGGTAAGTTGGCAATCTCCGTGAACTGCTTGCTAACAAAACTGTGTGAACTCCCTGAATCAATCAGTATGAGCATAACTTTGTTCTTGACCAAGGTTCTAAGCTTGATGGAATTTGGTGAGTCTACAGTAGACAGGGCATTGAGGGATAAATGGCCAAAATCTGCTGTGAGAACATCTTCCTCAGCTAATTGGTTGAGCATCTCATCAGTAATCTCCTCCTTGTCCAAGTCATTAACAGCTAGTGCATTCACCTGGGGTTGCTGTTTCTTGGGGCAGACAGCCTGATGACCAGGTTCAAACTTTTCGCCACAGCTGTAGCAAAGATTGTTTGCTCTCCTGTAATCTCGGAGTTGCCTGATGCGTTGGAGATTAAATGGGGTTTGCTGTTGCTGGGGATCTTGTTTATGTTGAGGAGCTCTATTTGCTGCAAAGTTTCTAGGAAATTTTGTCTTGTTTCGTTCCAGTGTCCTTTGTTGAATCTTGGCAATGACCACTGCACGGTTTACAGTAACAGGGACATGTGGTTCCACCACTGCTTTGATCTCATCTTTCAGACCAGCCACATAGGTTGATGCAAAAAAAACTTCATCATAATGGCAGTTATGCATTGTGATGTCATACTGCAAGGCCTGGAAGGCTGTAGTATATTCCTCAACTGTACTTGTCTGCCGAAGGGCGAGCAACTCATTGATGGCATTGCGATAATCATCTGCTCCAAACTGTTCCTGTATCACCTCACAAAATTGTCGCCAGGTAGGCAAGGGGTGATTTTGTTTGTAAGCCTGCCACCATTTGGAAGCGTTTCCCTCCAAATGCATGGTAGCAGCGGTGACTTTGAGCTCATCAGGTATGGAGTAAATAGTGAAATAATTGATGCAATTGTCAAACCAAATCTTTGGACTAGACCCATCAAATTTGGGAAAATGGATCTTGGGTAAGGAATGGTGAGGTAGAGATTCTTTCCTGGGTTGCTCACGGTGTTGTCTGGGTTGCCTGGATGGTCCAGCCATGAAAGTCTTTTTTCCTTTTGCAAAAACATTGTGGAAGTCCATTTCTTCCTCATCGAATGACACTGAGCCCCCATCAGAATGATCCGACAATGTTTCCCGTTCCATTTGCTTCAATGTGAGATTGGCCACGGCCTGCCCATTGGCCTGGACCTGCTGCACTATCTTCTGTTGCTCTTCTTTAGCAGTTGTCAGATCTCGCTTCATCTCTTGTTGAATAAGGCCAATATCATTCATACTTTGAAACAGGAGGTCAAAATTTTCCATCACCTGGTCCCACCGAGTCTTCTCAGCATCTGAATTCTTCGACATTGCGTCCAGAACGAATTGCGTCTGTTTGGATGGCTGTGGTGCCTTTGGTGGAGCCGTGGTGAAGACTTGGAAAGGCGCAGCAATTGGTTTGGTGTACACCGCCCCACAACTTGCTACACCCGAACGCCGACTTCGCCTGGAAGTGAGGCACTCACTACGGAATTTTACACGGAGACAGCGCTCCGCAACCCTGATGAGTGGACACTTCCCGCCGTTCGCCACCCGCCCCGCAATCGGTACTGGTAGCGCCGGAATTTTACACGAGGACCTGCCTCGCAACCCTAGCTGACCCCGATTGCGTGCGTAAAGAGAGATAAGAGCACGGAGGATGGCGTGCTCAACTTGGTTCCCGCCTCCGAACCACTGATGCCGATGCAGAACCCCAGTCGAGTAATGAAGCCGAAGATGAGTTGGATCCGTGAAGGCTCGGAAAGAAATTGGGGTTAGTGGAAGGTTAGGGTGGTGGATGGGGATGTGGTGGAAATAGGGATGATGGGATTGGAGGTCTGGTAGTGTCGCGGTTCGTGCTGACCCAGTTCAACCAAGGAGGGACCTATGGGTTCCCGCGTCGAACACCTCGAGGGCGTGAACAGAAAGAGCCTGCCCACCGGGATTACGAACTGTAGATCGAAGCACGGGACCGAGGAAGATACCAGAGGGAAGTGGAACGCCGATGTAGAGGTGGTGACGACTCCTGAAGATGGTGGATCCGTCGATGAGGATGAAGGGCGGTGCGGAGACGAAGATGGCTCGGTGCGGGCGGAAACGAAGACGGCTCCGTCCGGGTAGATGGGGATGGTGGGTGGCCGAGGAAGGGCTGCCTTTGATACCAGTTGTCACGCCCCGTGGCCGCCGGCGATCGCCGGGACGTGAGGAGATCGAACCAAGCAACAAGGGCGATAACGCGACGAGGAAAGATTCCCCAGTTCGCGAGTTCTGTTTTCAGATTCACAACAGTGTTCACAGCGTGATCGGTTTCGCTTATTACAACCCACGCCGACAGACCGGCCCCACCTGTCACCGACACTGGCACTACGGCCCACATTACAGAGACTGGAAAGTCTTCACATCCGACACTACGCTTTCTTCTATCGATTACGTAAAGACTGCCGGTGCTACCTTCAAGGTGTCGATGCCGTTGGCTTGACAGCAGGTTCCCCCGTCCCCTCCTCCTTATCCCCTTGCTCGCCTCATCGTCGACTCCACCTCATAATTCTTTGTGTGCCGTGCCTCCTCTCTATGATTCATTCAGATGCTGCAGCAGACGGTGATCCCCGAGCGCCCCATGTACTACCCGGAGTTCCCACCGCAGGGTAGGATCAGGATACCCATCCCTTCTCGATTTTGTTTCTTTTCCTGCTACATGTGCTTACTTCCGCTGTTGCTTCACGCCAGCTCAGATTGATGGTTGACTTTACCTTTCTTCTCACATGATTAACTTGACTTGCACATAATACATTTTCCAAAAAAAAAAAAAAAACTTGCACATACTAGTACTGCATTCTGAACATCTAACCAAACCCCCACCATTTTGACATAAACCGCCAGTAAAGCAAGGCTACTTCCCTTGGTCCACGCCAAGAGGTTTAGGCATTTAGAACAGAACCTTAAAACCTCACTTATAAAGCGCATGGAGTTTGCTGAACACAGCTACCTGATGTTGAAACTGATGACATTTAACTTCTATTCTTTCGTCGGTGGCAGCACGAGACAATCCTAATGGTATGTGTATGTTGAACTGCTAAGCAAAGTTCAGATTTACACAAAGCAGAATATTACTAAAAAACTTTATAATACTGCTTTAGCAGATTTATAGGGGCAAGCTTTCGCTGTATGGATAATCATGATAATTCCTATACGAAAGTTCTACTTTTTATCTAAAACTATAATTCATTGGTGTCTTGGGGTTTGGTCATCCCATTCAGCCAAAATACAATTAACCCAAAATGCTGCAAAGTTTCAAAAAGCTCTCACAAAAATCTTTTTAGTACACAACAAAGATAAGTAAACCTGCAAAAATCCAATCTCAAATACATCCTTGATGTTGAGATTCAGAAAACACAAGTGTTACTGTCATTACATGGTAAAAACAGTGCCAGATTCACTGCTTGTCTATTTTGTTTCCTGACATCTTGGACTAGTCCAAAACTTCATTGTTGCAGCTATGATTAACTTTGTGTCTGCTACATACATGATTTTCTTTGACGAACTTTTTAAACACTGCAACTTGATAAATTCAGTAATGGGGCACCCCCACCGTACCACTGGATACTAAACCTGCAGTGTTTCTAAAAACGGCTCTACTCCATTGAACACTTCCTTCCTCCATGTAATCAGATGCTCCAAATCCTCTGGATGATCATTTCAATAAAACAGCTTATTTCTGGGTTGGTCTATTCCTACAAGTGTCATCTTACTCACCGTGTATTGTCAATTCTGGTGTTGCTGCCCCCAATTATTCAGACCCAGAGCCAGAAGTTGTGCTTGTAGATGAAGATAGGGACCCGGTGGAAAGAGTCCACGAAGCACTGCAGTGCCTTCCGCAGTATGATCCGTCAATTCATTGGACAACCGAGGAGAATCCCCCTTTCCTTTACTGGAAGATCCGTGACTTTGCACATGCATACCGCTCGGGGATCACGACTCCTTCAGCTGTAAGTGGATTATTGGACAGAATGTTGCTTGCTTGCCCTCCTGCATCTTGATTTGATGTTTTAACTCTCATCCATGGGATAGGTTGCCGAGTATGTTATTGCAGGCATTGAAGAGTGGAACAACAAGAAGCCCCCAATGCCAATGTTGATCTATTTTAATGCGGATGATCTCAAGAAGCAAGCTGAGGCTTCCACAAAGAGATTTCAGCAAGGTTGGCCACAACTTAGCCACCCATGTTCCTATTTGTTAATAGTTGACACTTTATGATTGTACATATCTTCTTTTCTTTGAATTCAAATGGCTTGAAGTAGAAATTCTGTTTTAAAAATCTCATCTGATATGTGTTGCTACTTGTACCCAGGAAATCCGATATCCATTTTAGATGGTGTCTTCGTTGCCATTAAGGATGACATTGACTGCTTCCCTTATCCAACAAAGGGTTAGTTTAATTGACAGCTTCCATGTTTTTCTGTGTCACTGTTCGAGAACTACAATCCATATCATGTTTTCATTGGATGGCAGGTGCTACAACATTCTTTGACCAAATCCACACTGTGGAGAAAGATGCAGTCTGCGTGGCTCGGTTGCGGAACTGTGGAGTCATCTTTATCGGGAAAGCAAACATGCATGAGCTAGGCCTTGGAGTAACTGGAAACAATCCAAATTATGGGTATGATCAATTGTTGCACAACTGCTCAGTCTGTTAAAAATGTTCACCCTTATGTACAATGTAGTTGTTTTTCTAGTTGAAGCCAAAGGATATATGGCCACTTTGTCAAGTTCTACATGGATAAAATAAATATTCTTCCTTTTTTCTAGACATTCAGAACACAAGAGAATATGACGTCTTTTCCTATATTATCTCGCTTTTCTTAAAAATTGCTCAAAAAGTGTTTCCTTACTACATCCTGGATGCAAACTCCATGACCTCAGGTAGAGCTTAGTTAAAATCAGAATTCTGGAATGCACATAAATATGATATTCGGCACTTTCATCGATTAAAGAACCTTACTCTATAAATTCACAAAAGAAAAAGGGCAACCCACAATTGCCATTTATCAGAATAATCAGATACTTTCATCTGCCGTTTTGTTCTTCAGTTCTTCTTCTGTTATGTTTGTTACTTAATCTTCACTTTTCCTTAACTTCTCTTGCAGGACAGCAAGAAATCCACATTCGGTTGATAGATATACTGGTGGTTCTTCATCTGGTCCTGCTGCATTAGTATCATCAGGATTATGCTCAGCAGCAATTGGAACAGATGGTGGAGGTTTGTACATATAGAAGCCCGATATTAATTGTTACAGATTCTTATCTGTAGTCTGTCTGATTGGTACCTTTTATCTACAACAGGGTCAGTTAGAATTCCATCTGCACTTTGTGGTATTGTTGGTTTCAAGACAACATATGGGAGGACAGATATGACTGGGTAATAAAAACAAGTTCCTTTGAATTGATTATTTACAAGAGTTATTATCTGTCATATTGGTTATATATGGATTGGACTACCTTCCAAGATTACTAAAATAAGCTGCTCTAGTCACAAGCTAGAGTCTACTGTGGTGTGAAACAGCTTATTGTTTTAGTTTGCACGGTATTGTCCAAAAATCAACCAAGTTAGGCTATTTAGTTGCTACATGCAATTATCTTATACTGAATCTCATTAAAAATCCTTCAAAGTCTTGCAATTTCTTGTTGTATGATTATATATCTTGTTTGCAGGGTACTTTGTGACTCTGGGACGGTTGAAGTTGCTTCTCCTCTTGTATCATCAGTTGAGGATGCTATACTAGTGTAAGCTACTTGGTGTGCTATATGATACCATGAGATACCCTGCATAAGCCCATTATGTTTAGCTGTCTCATTGAGAAAGTTAGAAGTTTTGCCAGTGCTTCTTTTTGTGATACTGGGTAATGTTTGATTATCCTGTTGATAAAACTGGATATTTGTTAACTGTATTATATGGAATTTCAGGTATTCTGCAATAGCAGGCTCAAGACCTATGGATAAGCTTACCCTTAGACCAGTAAGATATTACTCACTCCGTTTCAAATTATAAGATGTTTTGGCTTTTCTAGATACATTGCTTTTATTATGTATCTAGACATAATGTTATATCTAAGTGCATATATGTCATGGTCGGGCGCACATACGTGAGACGCAGCCGCGCCCGTGATGTGCGCCGCGCCCAGGAGAGGGCAGCCGCGCGGGAAGGCGTGCAAGGCCAGGACTCCACGCGTGGCTAGAATTGGAAACTAGATTGGACTCGGTTATTTCCTTCCTTAGATTAGGGAGATTATTACTCCTTTTATTTGGGCCTTAGGCCATATATAAGTGTAACAGACCTTTGAGAAAATCAATCAAGAAGTATTTGCATCTATCTTCCTCCCTGTTATCTCTCAAGCCGGCACTTGGGGGCATAACCCAGTGACGAGGGCGGCGGCGGCGTGGGGGTATAACCTGCTGGCGACGACGGATCACGACTACGAGCTACGGAGTCGGGGTCCAGCTACCTTAGGCAATACCGCCCTTGACAACCTGGTATCACGAAGCCGTCGATCCTCTTCCCCGTCAGCCAGCGCCAGCGCCTCCACCATAGCCGCCGCGCCACCCAACCCACCCCCCGCACCACCCAACCCACCACCGCCCCAGTCCTCCTCTGCGTCTTCCATGGGGGAGCCGACCATCAAGGATGTGCTCGAGATGCTGCAAGGGTTTATGACCCAAGTCTCCGACGAGATGTCCACCTTGAAGAGCGAAGTGGCTGCGATCAAGGACAAGCCGTCCGCCTCGAACGACGGCGGGGGCGCGCCGCGAGATCTTGATCGGCCACCGAAGTTCCAGAAGCTAGATTTTCCCCGCTTCGACGGCAAGTCGGACCCGCTGCTCTTCATCAACAAGTGCGAGTCCTACTTCCGGCAACAACGCACCCTGGCGGAGGAACGTGTCTGGATGGCGTCGTACAATTTGGAGGATGTTGCCCAGCTCTGGTTCATCCAGTTGCAGGAGGATGAAGGCACTCCGCCTTGGGGCCGTTTCAAGGAGCTCCTCAATCTGAGGTTCGGGCCACCCCTCCGATCTGCTCCGTTGTTCGAGTTGACGGAGTGTCGCCGCACGGGGACCGTGGAGGAGTATTCCAACCGGTTCCAAGCCTTGCTGCCCCGCGTCGGCCGTCTGGAGGAAGCCCAGCGCGTGCAGCTGTACACAGGAGGTCTCCTGCCGCCGTTGAGCCACGTTGTCCGCATCCACAACCCGGAGACGTTGCCGGCAGCCATGAGCCTCGCCCGCCAGGTGGAGATGATGGAGCTTGACCGGGCGCCTGCTGCTCCTGCCCGGCCCGCGCAACGCGCGCTGCTGCCACCACCGGCGCCTCGCCAAGGCTCCGCTGCAGCCGCCGCACCTGCGGCCCCTGCACTACCGGCGCCCGCTGCACCAGCCCTGCCGGTTCCGCCGCAGCGTGGGGGTGCTGCAAATCCGCCGCGCCGCTTGTCGCCTGAGGAGCAGGCGGAACGTCGCCGTTTGGGCCTATGTTACAACTGTAACGAGCCCTACTCCAGAGGCCACAACTGCGTCTGCCGTCGCATCTTCTACATCGATGGGGTCGAGCTCGCCGAGGCCGCTGCAAACGAGGAAGCTCCGGTATTCTCCCTGCACGCAGTCGCCGGCGTCCCCAGCAGCAACACGCTTCAACTTCCCATCCAAGTCGGCGCAGCGGACTTCATCGCCCTCATCGACACCGGTTCCACGCACAGCTTCATTGGGGAGCTTGCAGCCCACCGCACTGGCCTTCCCATCGAGCCGCGTCCCGGGTTGACGGCGACCGTGGCGAATGGCGAGCAGATTGCATGCCCTGGAGTACTCCGTCGCACACCGGTGATCATTGACGGTCTGGAGTTTCAGGTCGATCTTTTTATTATGCCACTTGCAGGCTATGACGTCGTTTTGGGCACCAACTGGATGGCGCCACTGGGGGACATTACCTGGAACCTGGCAGCGGGAACGATGGCGTTCCAGCATGGGGGCCGGGCCATCTCTTGGCATGGTAACGGGCCCAAGGGGAGCACGCGCCTCCAGGCTACTACGGCTGCGGAGCCTCTCCTCGACGCCCTCCTGGACGACTTCCAGGATGTCTTCGCCGCGCCCAGCGGACTGCCTCCAAAGTGGGGCCGCACCCACCGCATCGTCCTCAAACCCGATGCAACGCCCGTGGCGGTCAGGCCGTACCGCTACCCGGCTGCACACAAGGACGAATTGGAGAAGCAGTGTGACGCCATGCTTGGGCAAGGCATCATCCGGCGTAGCGACTCCGCATTCTCCTCGCCGGTCCTCCTCGTCAAGAAGCCGGACGGCTCGTGGCGTTTCTGCGTGGACTACCGCGAGCTGAACGCCATCACAGTGAAGGACGCCTACCCCATCCCCGTCGTCGACGAGCTGCTGGATGAGCTACATGGTGCCCGGTTCTTCACCAAGCTCGATTTACGCTCCGGGTACCATCAGGTGCGCATGCGGCCGGAAGACATCCACAAGACGGCGTTCCGCACCCACGACGGCCTCTACGAGTTCTTGGTGATGCCGTTCGGGTTGTGCAACGCTCCGGCCACATTCCAGGCCCTCATGAACGATGTACTGCGTCCTTTCCTTCGCCGCTTCGTTCTTGTTTTCTTTGATGATATATTGATCTACAGCAAGTCATGGGCGGATCACCTGCATCACCTTCGGGTGGTCCTTAGCGAGCTCCGCCGCCACGTCCTCTTCGTCAAGCGCTCCAAGTGTGACTTCGGGGTGTCATCCGTTGCCTACCTTGGCCACACGATCTCGGCGGCAGGCGTGGCCATGGATTCGGCCAAGGTGCAAGCCATACACGATTGGCCGGTGCCTCGCTCGGCGCGGGCGGTCCGCGGATTCCTCGGCTTGGCGGGATACTACCGCAAGTTCATCCACAACTATGGCGCAATGGCGGCGCCCCTCACCAGCCTACTCAAGAAGGAGGGCTTCTCTTGGGGCGCGGAGGCGGCTGCGGCATTCGACGACCTCAAGGCTGCAGTAACGGCAGCCCCGGTGTTGGCCATGCCCGACTTCGCCAAGCCGTTCGTGGTGGAGTGTGACACGTCGTCACATGGGTTTGGGGCGGTGCTCATCCAAGACGGCCACCCCATCGCTTACTTCAGTCGACCGGTGGCACCGCGGCATCGCGCCCTTGCGGCCTACGAGCGCGAGCTTATTGGGCTGGTCCAGGCAGTCCGACACTGGCGCCCATATCTTTGGGGACGTCGTTTCAGCGTCAAGACAGACCATTATAGTCTCAAGTACTTGTTGGACCAGCGTCTTGCCACCATTCCACAACATCACTGGGTGGGCAAGCTGCTGGGGTTCGATTTCAGCGTGGAGTACAAGCCAGGTGCTGCGAACGCCGTGGCAGATGCGCTGTCCAGACGGGACACGGAGGACGGGGTGCTGCTCGCCCTTGTAGTCCCCCGCTTCGACTTCCTCGACCGCCTGCGCCAAGCACACCAGGACGACCCCGCCCTCGTCGCCCTCCACGCCGACATCGCTGCAGGAAACCGGCGGGACCCTTGGACGCTCGTCGATGGCATGGTGCACTTTGGGGGCCGGCTGTACATCCCCCCGACTTCGCCGCTGCTGCAGGAGGTGTTGACGGCGGTGCATGAGGAGGGACACGAAGGTGTCCAGCGTACCTTGCATCGCTTACGCCGCGACTTCCACTTCCCCAACATGAAGCAGCGAGTGCATGACGCTGTGCGCACGTGCGCAGTCTGCCAGCACAACAAGTCTGAGCACCTTCAGCCGGCTGGTCTGCTACTTCCTCTGCCGGTGCCGCAGGGAGTCTGGACGGACATCGCCATGGATTTTGTGGAAGCTCTTCCACGCGTCCGCGGCAAGTCGGTGATCCTCACTGTGGTGGACCGATTCAGCAAGTACTGCCACTTCATACCCTTGGCGCATCCGTACTCGGCTGAATCCGTCGCTCAAGCTTTCTTCGCCGACATCGTTCGTCTACATGGTGTTCCGCAATCCATCGTCTCCGACCGGGACACGGTGTTCACATCAGCCTTTTGGCAAGAGCTTATGCGGCTGATGGGCACCAAGCTGCATATGTCGACGGCATTCCATCCACAGTCAGATGGGCAGTCGGAGTCGGCTAACCGCGTTATCGTCATGTATTTGCGGTGTTTGACAGGTGATCGGCCTCGCCAGTGGGTGCGGTGGCTGCCATGGGCGGAGTACCTCTTCAACACGGCGTATCAGTCCTCTCTGCGGGGACACCCCTTTTCGGGTGGTGTACGGGCACGACCCACCTTCGATCCGCTCGTATGAGGCGGGCGACACCAGGGTGCAGGCGGTGGCCAAGACAATGGAAGAGCGAGATGAGTTCCTGGCTGATGTTCGCTACAGGCTGGAGCAGGCGCAGAGCACCCAGAAGCGGTACTACGACGACAACCACCGGCCAGTCTCCTACCAGGTCGGCGATTGGGCCCTGCTCCGCCTCCGGCAACGCTTGGCGTCCTCACTACCACAGGCCTCGGGCAGCAAGCTTAAGCCCCGCTTCGTCGGGCCGTATCGCGTCGTCGAGCTCATCAATGGCGTCGCTGTTCGTCTAGCGCTGCCGGCGGGCGCTCGCATTCATGACGTCTTCCATGTCAGTGTGCTCAAGAAGTTCCACGGCAACCCTCCGGCTGAGCTGCAGCCCCTGCCTCCACTCCGTCACGGCGCCGTCGAGCCGGAGCCTGAACGCGCGGTGCGCTATCGCCTCGCCCGCGGCGTTCCCCAGGTGCTTATCAAGTGGAAGGACTGCTCCGCGGCATCGTCTACATGGGAGGACACCGCCGCGTTCCGCACAAGATTTCCCTCATTCCAGCTCGAGGACGAGCTGACTCTCGACGGAGAGGGAGATGTCATGGTCGGGCGCACATACGTGAGACGCAGCCGCGCCCGTGATGTGCGCCGCGCCCAGGAGAGGGCAGCCGCGCGGGAAGGCGTGCAAGGCCAGGACTCCACGCGTGGCTAGAATTGGAAACTAGATTGGACTCGGTTATTTCCTTCCTTAGATTAGGGAGATTATTACTCCTTTTATTTGGGCCTTAGGCCATATATAAGTGTAACAGACCTTTGAGAAAATCAATCAAGAAGTATTTGCATCTATCTTCCTCCCTGTTATCTCTCAAGCCGGCACTTGGGGGCATAACCCAGTGACGAGGGCGGCGGCGGCGTGGGGGTATAACCCTGCTGGCGACGACGGATCACGACTACGAGCTACGGAGTCGGGGTCCAGCTACCTTAGGCAATACCGCCCTTGACAATATACAAAAGCTATGTAAGAAAAGCCAAAACGTCTTATAGTTTGGAACAGAGGGAATACATTCTAATATTTCCTGCCTTTTAAATATCAAGAATGCTGGTATGCCTTTCATGTGCCTTGTATGCTGTCAGATTATACCAATCAGCCTTAGGCAGTTGGCTTTGAAATGATATCAGTTGCTTAGATAATGTTTTTTTCTTGCTAGATAACCTTCTCTATTGTTCCCCACAAATCCAGCATGACTTATAACTAAATAACATTTTTTTGCTGAATATAGCACATTTGATTGAGCTCACAGCATCTGCATTTCTGTTTCTTTCCTCTTTGCAGTCACCACTATGTGTCCCAAATTTGTTGTCTCCAGAAAACAGCAATATCCTGGGATCAGTTAAAATAGGAAAATATACAGAGGTATGTTTGTGCACTTCAAACGTTAGTATGGTATGTCACTACCTATTCTCAAAAGAAATTTGCTTTTGTAGTGGTTTAATGATGTTTCTGATCATGAGATATCGAGTACATGTGACGATGCACTTAAACTTCTCTGCAGCACTTTCAGATGTCAAGTAAGCCCATTCTATCTCAATGACTTAGACAATAACATTGCAGGATTAATGTTTCTCTTAGTTATAGATATAGAAGTTACAATAGATCATTCGCCTTCTTATATAAAAAAGATCATTTGACTTAAGATGGACAAACTCTTCTCAGAATAGAAGCGTCTGTGTTATGATGTGGCTTTTGATGTATATAAGTTATGTTTAGATAAATCAATTCATCAACTTCAACCTAGTGGCTATGACAAAGCTCAGACTGTGAAATGTATATGTTCATTGTGTTTGCAGATCCTCTAATTCATAACTGATATTGAGCTGACCACATGGTATCTATTGTATGTGCACATTCATCTCTTCTAACATCTCAACTAACAAGTCCTGATTTGCTTCTTTGAAGATAGAAGAGATAACATTACCAGAGCTTGAAGAGATGCGTACTGCCCATGTTGTCTCAATTGGCTCAGAATCATTCTGTGATCTGAATCCTCATTACAAAGCAGGGTACCTATCTGTTTGATGGATACCATTTCCATAATGTTATCCCCAGCGTAGTTATGACATTTCCTTCCAAGGGGAAACACTTCTTGAAATTATTGGTCTGCAACATGCAGAAAATTTAAGTTATTTGTTAGAATGGGCTATCTTAAGCAAAATATTTTCTTTGCTGTACTATTGTTCTCATTCTCCTTGTTCTTCCAGACGGAAAACTGAGTTTACGCTGGATACTCGAGCAAGCTTGGCACTTTTTGGTCATTCACTGCAACTGATTATGTGGCTTCTCAAGTATAAGGTGAACATAAGCATGCTTAGAGTTATGAATTCAGTTTACGTGTCAAGCTTATCTTGATTTGTGCAATTGAACCTAAACTTTCAAGTATCTGTTAATGACCTACTATCGCAATAGCGACTGGGGGCTCCTGCAACATGTGTTGTAACTGTTTGTTTCTTTTTCCTATATTGTGCTAAACATGCGCTTAATGTACCTTTTGATGGGGCTTATATAGGAGGAGGATAATGCACTATCACATGGAAGCTTTTCAAGAAGGTCGATGTCATAGCAACTCCTACAACTGGGTAATAAATACAGAAGTTTTCTTTATCACATGAAAAAATTTACATTTTAAAAGTTTCTCGAAGTACCCTAAAAAAAATTTAATGCTATTTCTTTCACATGACAAATCTGTATTATGTTTTTTATATATATTAGTAGTCAAACCTGAGGAAGTTTGATCTCTCAGCAATGGATTATAATGTAAAAGAGATCTTTGGATTTGTATCTTATCTGGAAATAAATCAATGTGCAGGGGTGGAGCTTGGTTAGACCAAGCTGGCCCATGTCCCTCCTGCCCAATGTGTTCTCCACTATCTTATCTAAACAGTAACTTTGGTACTATTTGTAGGTGGTTAATGCTCAATTATATAGACCCCCTCCGCCTTCTCTCTTTGCTCCTTTAGTTAATTTCCGCCACTGTCAGTGTGGTATAGAAATAGTTAGATATGTAGTTGTAGCCTAAGTGAAGCACATAATTCTAGACAATATCCATGAACTAATCTTTGTCAATACGCTTTTCAAATAGACAGGAATAAGTGACATATGTGATCTACATGTATATATCTATGTTCCCTAAAACGATGGTGCACGGTGCACCTCAAATTATGCATGGTTATTCTACATCAAGAAGCTTTGTATTGCTGTAATAACTAAGCAACTGTGCTGTTTTCCCAGCATTACTGCTCCAAAAATACCTCCA